>PVIC010004786.1:15367-60854 GCA_004025085.1 Thryonomys swinderianus | reverse complement strand
AAGCAATTCTAAGCAACCACGACATGGCAGGGGGTATTACAATCCCCAATTTAAAACTCTACTATAAAGCTGCCGTGATAAAAACTGCATGGTACTGGCAAAGTAACAGACCCGAGGACCAGTGGAATAGATTAGAAGACCCAGAAACAACTCCAGATACACTAAGCCACCTTATCTTTGACAAAGGAGCCAAACATCCTCAATGGAGGAAAGACAGCCACTTTAACAAATGGTGCTGGAAAAACTGGGCTTCAACCTGCCAAAAGCTAAAGCTAGACCTATCTCTTTCACCATGCACAAAACTAAACTCACAATGGATATGAGACTCAAACATTGAAACAGAAACAATAAGCCTGCTGGAAAACAGATTTGTTAAAACTCTTGGAGACCTTGGCTTAGGCAGAGACTTTATGAATAAAACCTCTATAGCACAAGAACTAGCAGAAAAAAACAACAAATGGGATCTCATCCTACTGAAAAGCTTTTGCACAGCAAAAGAAGTCACTGACACTGCTAAAAGACAACCAACAACATGGAAAAATATCTTTACTAGCAGTTTATCAGACAAAGGCTATTATCTACAATATATAAAGAACTTAAACAGATCAGCCTTCCCAAGTTTAAAGACCCAGTTCAAAAATGGGCATCTGAAATGAACAGACACTTCTCAGAGGTGGAAGTCAAAGCAGTTAAGAAACATATGAAGAAATGTTCAACATCACTGGTCATTCAAGAGATGCAAATGAAAACAACACTGAGATTTCATCTCACTCCACAAAGAATGGCCACTATTACAAAATCAACCAACAATAAATGCTGGCAAGGCTGTGGGGAGAAAGGAACCCTTCTCCACTGTTGGTGGGATTGTAGACTTGTGCAACCATTGTGGAGATCTGTGTGGAGATTTCTCAGAAAACTAGGACTAGGGGTCCCATTTGACCCTGCTATCCCCCTGCTAGGAATACCCCCAAAAGAATTTTTAAAATCACATTGTAAAGACAGATGTACACCCTTGTTCATAGCAGCTCAGTTTGTGATAGCTCAGTCTTGGAAACAACCCAAATGTCCATCAACTAGAGAGTGGATAAAGAAGATGTGGTTTTGCCGGGCGTGGTGGCTCACACCTGTAATCCCAGCACTCGGGAGGCAGAGACAGGAGGATTGCTGAGTTCGAAACTTGCCTAGGCTACATAGTGAGCTCAGAGCCAGCCTGAACTACAAAGCGAGACCCTGTCTCAAAAAAAGGGGGGGGAGTGTTAGCTCAGTGGTTCCGCACCTGCCTCGCAAGCACAGGTCCTGAGTTCAATCCCCAGTGACCACATACAATGCTGGGCGTGGAGACTCAACGCCCACCAGCAATCAATACCACATACCACAGTGCCGGGCGTGGTGGCTCACGCCAGTAATCCCAGCACTCAGGAGGCAGAGACAGGAGCATTGCTGAGTTCCAGGCTTGCCTGGACTATATATTGAGCTCAGAGCCAGCCTGAACTAAAGCGAGACCCTGTTTCAAAAAAAAAAAAAAAAGATGTGGTTTTTTTATAAAATGGAGTACTACTCTGCCATAAAGAATGACAAGATTGATTCATTTACGTACAAATGGATACACCTGCAGGACACGCTAATGAGTGAAATCAATAGATCACAGATAGGCAAATACTGGATCTTCTCATTGATATGAGCACCTGTAGATGCACATGAGCTCTAGAAAGTATGATGGTCTTTGTAGAATGGGAAATTTCCAAGGGAAATTTGGTGTGGGGATGTAATGAGGGGAAGGAATAAATATGATTCTGAAAGAAAATAAAAGAGCATGTAATAGGTGGTGGGGAGGGGTGGGTGGGTGGGGATATGGGTAAAAATGAGAATTGACTGTGTCATATATTGGTACAAATTCCCCAATGTTACATGTGATTGTGAGATGTATGTAAATTGTACCAATAAAGAATTCAGTTAAGGGGCCGGAGGGTTAGCTCAGTGGTTCCGGCACCTGCCTCACAAGCGCAAGGTCCTGAGTTCGATCCCTAGTAACTACATACAATGCTGGGCATGGAGACTCACACCCACCTGCAATCAACCAGCAATCAGCACCACATAACCATAGTGCCGGGCGTGATGGCTCACGCCTGTCATCCCAGCACTCGGGAGGTAGAGACAGGAGGATTGCTGAGTTCGAAGCTTGCCTGGACTACATAGTGAGCTCAGGGCCAGCCTGAACTACAAAGCCAGACCCTGTCTCAAAAAAAAAAAAAAAAAAGAATATGCTAACTGTGGTTACACACAACTGTCATCCTAGCATTTGGGAGACTGAAGAAGCAGGAGGATCACAAATTCAAGGCCCATCTGGGCAATTTAGCAAAGCTCTATCAAAAAGAAGGCAATACTGGGCCGGACATTTAGCTCAGCGGTTCCAGCGCCTGCCTCGCAAGTGTAAGGCCCTGAGTTTGATCCCAGTAACCACATACAATGCTGGGCGGGGTGACTCACACCCACCAGCCATCAATACCACATACCACAGTGCCAGGTGTGGTGGCTCACGCCTGTAATCCCAGCACTCGGGAGGCAGAGGCAGGAGGATTGCTGAGTTCGAGGCTTGCCTGGGCTACATAGTGAGCTGAGGGCCAGCCTAAACTACAAAGTGAGACCCTATCTCAAAAAAAAGAGAGAATACTGTGGTTATTTGCAAAGAACTAGGGCAGGGCCTCTATCACTAGCATCATCTGGCACAGAGAGAAGGCAAGGCTTGTACCATCCTCATCCCTTCCTGGTTCAGATCCTCACCTGTGGGCACTGATCTCAGTGCCTGGTAGAAAGGAAGTTCTTAAGGCCTTTATGATGACACTAACAACATGATGCATTTACCATAATAACAACAATGCTAAAGAACAATAATACCAGCTAACACTTCCTGAATGATTTCCACCATGCTATGAGCTGTCAACAGTACCGCCTCTCCAGGAGAGGGTTCTAGTCTGTTACCGTAAATGTCTTCCAACATCTGGATTGGGAGAAAAGGCTTCAAAGAGGAAAAAAAGCCTGACATGGACCCTAAGAAGAAAACAAGACAGATAAGGAGCCTGGGGCCACAATATAAGAGGGATGTTGGGAACAAATATAAGATTGGGTATGACTGGTTTACCTAGGGAAGGGGAAGCCCTGAGGGTGCCACTCTTGCCTACACAAACCTTGGGTTCCAGCACCTCTGAAAAGGAAAAGGAAAGAGATCAGAAGCAACCTGGGTGAGTGCATACATGTCACCACCACTGATGACTGGTCTGTTAGGGAGAGGACTAGTGGCAAAGTAGATCAGAGTTAATTTGAAAGTGCATAGAAAAACGTGAAAAGTATGTCCCAGAATGTGACTGTTCCATTCTCAGATATAGGGGACAGAGTTTCCACTCTCAGAGCAACTCCTTTTGACTATTCCTTGCGGCCCCGTTCAGAGCTGAGTGAGTGTGAGGACACATGCTTTTGAAGCGCAGAGATGTGAAGAAAGAGAAGAGGATTGGAAAAAGTGAATCCACACAGGACAGAACTGCATTTTCTGTCAACTAGGGGCTCTCCACACACTGGACCTTCACCCTAGGGAACACATAAATGTCGAGTCATGAGGTTGGTTTGCTTTTTCTGTTTTCTTACTTTTATTTTTAAAAGCATGGAGAATTTTATCTTAGGAGTCTACAAGAGAATTGTATGGTGCTCTGTAGCACTCCCAAATGTGATGAGGGTGGTGTGACTGGTGATGGTGTCTGGATTGTCCTGTCCTGAAAGTCTGCTCTGATCCAAGTGGGCAGGACTCATGTCCAGCCCCGGTGGAGTGTGTTCGCTTCTCTCCATCTATGGGCAAGAAAGATGCTGCCCTGAACACACAGTATTTTTACTTGGTATACTACATACATTAACTAATTCAAAACTTTTTAAAGTAGGGATATTTGAATACAGAGAAAAAAGGAGTAAGGAAAGAGCAGTAAACCCAGTCTTCCCTAATTCTAGCTGAACGTGCACATCACAAACCAACAAATCAGTGCCCACAATCCACTCATGTTACTTATTGCAAACCTCTAAACAGGGTAGCCAGGCTCCCAGGCCCAGGTACTTCCCACTGTGCCAAGTGGGCAGGCTGTCTGTCAGCCTCCAGACTAGGCAGGAAATGCCTCCGGAAACCTTGCCAGTACTCACCAGTGGGTTCTGACTCCCTCTGTGGACACACAGCCTGCATCCTTCTTTGACATGACTGCCTCTCACTAGACACAGCCTCTAAACCTTCCTCAGGGACTGAAACACTTAAGGAACAATGACAAAACCAAAGAGAAGCTAATCCCCCTCCCCAGTTAAAGATCAACATCACTAGTCAGGGGAAAGGTTGTACCTTTGGTCAAATCTTCCCTGGTTTTACAGTCCCCCACTTTTAAGGTATACTGCCTCAGAAGCACAACTTTTAACTGGTACTAGGCTTTAAAAAAAATTGTATATGCATATATACACATACACATTATGTATGTATATAACATATTTAAATGCAATGATTTTACCACTAAACTATATGAAACCAAAACCACAAAATTGAAATTCTGTCTTTCAAAGAGTTTTATGTACTCCTCTAACTAAAAACAGCTTCACAATAAAAAGATCTGGTTTTATAAGTGAGCCTGACCAAAAATAGTAACTATGGCCTTGAGGATGAATATCTCATTGCTATATAAAGGATTTAGTGCATATAAATGTCTGAGCATAATAATCTGATTTACAGTGTAGCCCTTGCCAAGGCCCTGTGGCATCCTACAATTTCACTGCCCCAGTGACAGCACCTCAGAAGCCTAACAGAATCACCCCAGAAGAAAGTGATCTGCAAAATCCCAGCCCAATCCCACCAAAGGCCCTGGCTCTGTGGCCAGGGGAGTGGAAATGGGGTTTTGGACAGAAAGAGAGCACTTAGTGTCTAATCCCCATGCTCAAAGCCTGCCAAAGACTCAGGTGTGAGGAGTAACCCCGAAGTAAAGACACATCCTGAGGAAGGGTGTCTGGGGATCCACCTCAGGCTTTCCTAATACATTTGGTAATTGCTTATTATAAAAGAATACTTCTATGCTCTAAAACTTGATAAATCCAAAGGACAGCTTGCATTGAAAAGTAAGAATACTTCTGCCAGACGTGGTGGCTCATGCCTGTAATCCCAGCATTCATGAGGCAGAGGCAGGAGAATTGCTGAGCTCAAGGCTTGCCTGGGCTACATAATGAGCTCAGGGCCAGGCTGAATTACAAAGGGAGACCCTGTCGCAAAAAAAAAAAAAAAAAAAAAAAAAAAAAAAAAAAAAAAAAAAAAATACTCTCCACTCCTAGATATCAGTGAACAAAGGAAATTGTCATCAGAACTAAAAATTTGCTAAATTAAATGTCTTCAGGCTCAGCTCAAAGCAGTTCTTAGTGAAAAGATTACATCCTGTGTACACTGGGAGGTAAGAGGAATTAATCCAGCAATGGAGAAAAGAAAAACAATGCTATCACTCATTTCCTTCAACTTAGTCATGTTAGTGCTATAAGTGCTGTGAGCAAGACAGGAAGAGGGTAAATTACAATTGTTTTCTTTTTTTTCCCATACTGGGGTTCAAACTCGGGCCCTCACAATGTTAATCAAGTGTTCCACATAGCTATTTCACTGGCTGCTAAACTGGTACATGTTTAGACACAAAAAACAAATAAAATATAAATTGTAACAGTCCTTGAAGTAATTACCACTACCATTTTAGTTTTCCCTGTCACCAACTTTTCTATGTGCATATTTAGATACAAATTCTAAAACAATTTAGAGCATACTTCCTACATAATTATGCAATCTGGCTTTTCCTTTTATGCTACATTATAATTATCTCTCTAGATCTCTAAAAGATTCTTGATAAATATTAAGATATCTCAATTTTAAAATTTAAATTATATATAATCAGAAAAATTAAGGATCAATTTGGAATTGGCTTTGCAAATTATTATGTTTCTAATAGAGTGGAATCAAAGGGAAAAAATGTAAGATATAATCGCTTCCCTCAAATAACTGAGAGGGGTAGAGCATGTGGTCCAGTGGTACAGCTCATGCACAAGGCCCATGGTTCCAGTCCCTCCACCAAAAGAAAAAAAGAATCTGTACCTTTAGACAGTATGACCAGTAGGACAAAGAAAGGGAAGGAAAAACGCTGGTTCCAGTCATCAGCACCTCCCTAAAGAGGAAAACAGAGGCCTTGGGAAATAATACAAGCACTTTGGTCCAGAGACACAGCAAGAACAGTGCACTTGCTTGACTGTGGGCGTCAAGGGGTTCACTCTCTCAAAACAAACTTCTCCACACACCAACAGCTACCTTTTACTATTGGGATGTGTCTCCTAATTGCCTGTTCTCTGTCCTGCTTACAAAGCACATGCCCTTAGGAGTGCAACCCAGGATGTGTTCTTCCGGTCTCCTGTCCCAATGAAACATCACAGCTCAGTCTCAGTGCTTCTGCTCCTTAGGCAACCTCCAAATATTCAGCAACTCTTAACTACTACCTAGCAAGTAAAACTGGGATATGTGCAGAAAACAACTTGCCATCTCTTATGAAAGGAATAGTAAGAAGTGTACACTTGAGGCTGGAGATTTAGCTCAGTGGTTCTGCCACCTGCCTAACAAGCACAAGGGCCCTGTTTCAATCCCTGGTAACCACGTACAACAATACTGGCATGGTGGTCATGCCCACCAGCAATCAGTACCACATACCACAAATGCCGGGTTTGGTGGCTCAAACCTGTAATCCCAGCACTCAGGAGACAGAGGCAGGAGAATTGCTGAGCTCAAGGCTTGCCTAGGCTACATAGTGAGCTCAGGGCCAGCCTGAACTACAAAGCGAGACCCTGTCTCAAAAAAAAAAGAAAAGAAATGTATACTTGAATAAGAGGCAGAAGTTTATAAACTACTTCATCTATTATCTTATTTGAACAAGTATTATATTTGAATGCCAAAACAGAAGATTTAAGGGTTGCCAGACATCATTTGATGACCACATTTACAAGGCAAGGCCTATGATGCAATATGGACCCCAACTCTGGTTCCATGCTCATGGTTCGTTCTCAAGCACTATGTACTCTCTGACAAAGTGGTGCAAAAGAGCTGGCCCTCTGGTTCCAAGAGCCATTTTAGGGAGACCAGAGGATGAGGATCCCAGAAGCATTGAAGATAAAGAAAGAGCATTTCCAAAAGGACTCAGGAGATCAGAACCCAGTCACTGGGCAGAAGAGTTACAATAATTTTGGGGGAAAAAAAAAACAGTTCTGTCCCTGGAGGGGCCAGTAAATATATTCACTTTCCCACCCACAACAGGCATTTGACTGAACTCTACCAAGAATCCCATTATGGACAAGAACAGTTCCCACCACACAAAAGACAGGCAGGGCCTGAGCAGGAAGAACAAGCCTCCAAGCTTGGCTGGCGACATATGTTATTCTGTCTCGCTCAGGCCATCATCCATGTAGCCCCTTTTGGGACTCCCAAGAAACCCCAAGCCCCAAACACACACTGGAAAACCCAGTCTCCCAAGCCACTTTCTCTTTAGTGCTTTAGATCTGACTCTCCCAGCTGCCTGGGCTGCTCTGTGATTCACAGCCGCCAGCCTGTGGCTCCAGCCGAAGCCCTGTGAAGGTTGAGAATCCATAAACACAGGCTCCTCTTGCAGAGAGTCATATGTGTGTGTCTGTGTGTGTAGCCAAGGACACCCCTCAACTTACTGTCCAACACAATCCAACCCAACACTGAAAGTGCAGCAGTCCTGAAAGTGTTTTAAAACACCAGAATTAGCTAGCATGTTGGATTTGAGGTTAACATATGGATTTTTGACTTTAAAAGGCTAGATTTTCACAATAAACACGCGTTGCTATAGAGACAGCATAAGCCTATGTAAACTTCAGGCATTCATATTCACAGAAACTCTTGAAGCAAGACCAAATGTTGGCCCTAACATTCTTGATCTTGCCAACTTTCAGATAGTGCACAAATTATGCCAAAAATAAATGGGTGTGACTAATACAAGCTTAGAACTTTTTTTTTTAATTTCTACCTTGAGGGTAACATTTGTTGATATTGAAGCTGGGTGTGTTAAAGCATACTTCCCCCCTTTATAAATCCATCTGTTTTATTTACACTTCCTAAAAGACCTGCCTGCACATTTTTCCATAAATTATACAACTGCTACTAATCACGTATCATTTCAATCTGTGCCCCAGTTCTGTTTTAACACTGCGTCTCTTCTCTTTTGTTTGTGTTCCATAAAGCACATACTCCAGGCAAAGTAGTTAAGACTTAACTCTTTTGGTCCCAAATACACACTTGAGAGCTGCAGAACTGTCAACAAGCTTTTGCATAGGCAACACCTCCTGGGTCTACAAGCTCAGAGTAAATCCTATTACAAACTCAGATAAGTCAAATTGGTTTCTGCTGCTGACCTTCTTTCTTGTGACCCTGGCCTGAACCTTCTAGGCCCCAGTCCCAAATCCCTCATTTCTCCCGTACTGAGGTCAACCTGCATGATAGCTGCACTCAGCCCTGAATTTACTCTCTCCTGCTCTAGACCCTTGCTGCTAATTACTGTAGTCACACTTCTTAATTCAACAAGCACCAGGAGGCTGGCTGCCATCTCCCTGTGGGACGGGTCACCAGCTATCTCACGCAGGTCACTAAGTCCGAGTTTATTTCCTGACAGGAGACAATATTACAAGGTAGCTGTTCCAACACGAATGATAATCAACTAATTAAAAGCGTTACACCCGTTTGATTCATATGACAGTGATTTTTTTAAAAGAGGGGCAATAGAAAAATAGAGCAAAAGAGAGGAAAAAAACTGTTTAGCCACAGTGGATAAGAGTTTCATTTCCATTTGGAGCTTCTAGGGGGGGAAAACGTGAGTCTTTGTTTTCTTTCCATTCATACAGAAGGAATATGTCTATATGGTGACTGCAGTGAAAAACAGGGCTTCTGGATTTTCTGTAACAGGAGGAGATTTCATCTCTACTACTGAGACACCAGGGAGAAGAGCAACCCAAGGACCTGGCCACACACGACATTTCTGTGTCCCTTCGTGGTGATGCCACCTCCCAATCCATCGGGTTCTCCTTCCCATGTGACCTCACCTAAGCTCCTCCAGAACTGCCAGATGTGGCAATGCATACCTGTCATCCCAGCTACTTGGGAAGCTAAGGCAGGAGGACCCCAAGTTCTAGGCCTACATGGGCAATTTAGGAAGGTTTTGTTACAAAATAAGTTTTTTTAAAAACTGGATGGGGCATGTAGCTTGATAGTGGTGCATGTATGACAGTCATGGTTTACGCTAAGTACAAAAAAAAAGTTTTAAGAGACTGCTTCCCATGCCCAGGATGCCCCACTGTTCCCTGACTAGCCTGCTTTCCAATGCTTACCAAATTGGGCCACTTCAGGGAAGACAGGAAATGAAGGGGAGGAACTTCAAAGGGACCCCACACTCCCCAAGAGGGCTTCTGAGCCTAAGCCAACTCTAAAACTCTCCCAGAAACTCACTGCAAAGGGCCACAAGCCAGGATGACCCTCTCTGTTACTGACACTGCTGAAGGTGGGGACAAAAGGCAAAGGCACACCCCTATTGTGCAGACCATACCAGCACCTCCTCTGCTGTGAGTCAATTCTTTCCAAGGCTGCTGCATGCACAAAAGCTGTAGCTGCTAAAGAAAAAAAAAGTAATGGGTTTTGGGGGTTTGTAGGGTAGGCAGGGGAATAGAATGAAGTTGTGACATATACTGATCCAAGCTATATAAATTCTCAATGTTGAGTATGATCATGATGTGTATATAAAATGTACCAATAAAGAATTTAATTTTTAAAATAAATAATGGGTTTTTAATGCTTACAATGTAGTCAATAATGAGAGTACAGGCCTGAAATCCAGATTCTCACAGCCTGTCAGGAGAATCACAGGTTCAAGACCAGCAGGGAAATACAGTAAAGGTTTGTCTCAAAATAAGAAAGTATTTAAAAGGTCTGAGAATGTACCTGAGATCAAAGACCCTGAGCTCCAGCACTTACCCCCCCCCAAAAAAATGTTAAACATTTACAATTCTCACTATAAAGTTTGGGAATTGCAAACTTTACAAAGCATATAAAAGGAGGCACGTTTGTTCTAAAGAAGTAACTCAAAAAGAATATAAGACAGACAAGGTATGGTAACATATGTCTGTAATCCCAGCACTTAGGAGACTGAGGTAGGAGGATGCCAGCAGTTTTCAAGGCTAGCCTGGAATCTGAATAGATCCACGGAGGCAGGTTGAATGGGGGCAGCAGGAGCAAGGGAGGAAGGGCTTTTGACCTAGGGAAAAGGTGCAAAGGAAGCACTGGTAGACAGTGAAGCCCTGAAAAGCCTAGAGTCCAGAGAGTCAGCTCCCCTGAACCCCACTTCACACAAAACATGCTGAGTGGCCTGTCCACATCCTGAGTAGCTTCAGAGAGACCTTTCCACTTGGAGTGCTCAAGGTCCCCCTACTGACTGTTGGACTGGACAAGGGATGGAATCTGAATGCCCAGAAAATCATGGGTGTACCCTCACTGCCCATGCCTGCCTCCCAAGCTGCCAGGACGCTGCAAACACACTGGCACTCCCACAGGAGCAGGGTGCAAATAGTCAGGGAGGGGGAGCTGCCCCTTCTACTTCAAAGAGTAGTGCCAATGGCTGCCTCCCTGTAGGACAGCAAATAACCCCCATAAACACCCTCCAGCCGCCTCTCACCTCTGCTGTGATTTATTTTCCAGAAATTGGCCAGTGCATAATGAAACCCTATCAGCAGTAGGAATTCTAATCAGACCCAGGACCTTCCCCACTTCCCTCCCGCCCCAGGGCAGGGCTGTGCGAAGAATGAGGGTGCAGCTGACCTGCCCCAGGCTCCCAGATTTGCTCACCCTGGGCTCTCTCCCTTCCTACAGAGTCTGCTGTGTCCTTGCTCAGTACAGCCACATGGGCAGGGGACCCACTCCACTTCCAGAAGAGGACACAGAGCACAGACTCAGAGCCCTGGCTGGCTGTCCCTGGAGAGAGACTTTCGGAAACAATTTGCACCTTTTTTTTTTTTTTCAGACAGGGTCTCGCTTTGTAGTTCAGGCTGGCTCTGAGCTCACTATGGAGCCCAGGCAAGCCTTGAACTCAGCAATCCTCCTGTCTCTGCCTCCCGAGTGCTGGGATTACAGGTGTGAGCCACCACGCCCGGCAATTTACACCTTTTGAGGCTTGGGACAGGTGAATTCTTAATCCACTCCGACTGCAAGAGTAACTCTGCATCCTATCTTCCCCACTATAAATTGGTGCAGACTTTTTTGACTTTTTTTTTTTAAACAGGGTCTCGCTTTGTAGTTCAGGTTGGCCCTCAGCTCACTATGTAGCCCAGGCAAGCCTGGAACTCAGCAATCCTCCTGTCTCTGCCTCCTGAGTGCTGGGATTACAGGTGTGAACCACCATGCCAGGAACTGTGGTATATGGTATTGATTGCTGGCAGGCGTGAGTCACCATGCCCAGCAATGTATGTGGTTACCAGGGATCAACTCAGGACCTTGTGCTTGCAAGGCAGGTGCAGGAACCACTGAGCTAAATCTCCAGCCCCAGACTTTTTTCTTTAAAGTAAAAGACCAGTTAATGTTAGATCTTCCCAAATTGTACCCAGTCTCCTTAGAGATGGAACCGTTGTGAAGAGGACTCTGACAGCTGTGGATTAGCAACAATAACAATTTGTATTTATGGGAGCTTTTAATTTTTCAAAGTCCTCCCCCTGTCCATCATCTGCTTGATCGTGCTGACAACCAAGTACAGGTAGGGCCGGGATTAGCAGGGCAGCTGCAGTGTTCAGCAGATGGGGCCCAGGAAAGGATGAAACCACCACAGAGAATCTTCCCAGCACACTTCACCTGCAAGTGCAGTTCACAAAGACAGCCCTTCCACTTCACAAGGCAGCTAAAGCTGAAGAGAGAGCAACCTTCAGCCAGTGTGTGGCGTGAGGCTAAACACTAATGCAACGTTCCAGAGCACAAGTGCAACAGGAAAGTCAGCAGCCCTGAAAGGGAACAGGAGGATAAACTTAATGGGAGTGGCCATGATGTGGTAGGACAGGAGGTAGACCCTGCTTTCAAGGCATACCCAGCAGAAAGAAGAAGCAGGGACATCAGGATGGTACTTGAGATCCTGCCTCTACCACTCTCCTTGACCCCTTCATCCTCTCTCACTGAGCAACAGCGACACCCGCTGTACTCTGTACTCTCTAGAGCTAAGCAGGACAAATGAAACTGACATCAGAATGGGCATTTCAGACATAGAAAGGATTTCTCTGAAAGAGATTTGTGAAATCTTAAAATCTTGTTTTTTTCACCAAAACCCGACTTCTAGAAATCTCCAAGCATAGAATTAGTATCATGAATGACAGAACATTGAACAATGGACAAAGAAAGGTGAAAGTGTTCCTAATTCCAAACATTTCACCAGCTTCAGAAGTCCCCAGATTGATAGCCTGTGTGATTTGGATCACCTATCACTTAATCTTTGGACTGAAGGTTTAGATATTTCTCCCCATACATGCAGAGAAAACTGATGAGAGTCTCTATAAATGAAGTGTTTTTGTTGTTGTTCTTATAGTTGCTTTTCAAAACTGCTGTAACTAATTTCAAATACAATGAGATTAGAATTGATAAGGGAGGTCATCTCAATAGAGGCAGAAAAGCACTTGACAAAATCCAACACCCATTCATGATTAAAACCCTACAGAAAATTGGAATAGATGGACTTTATCTCAACCTAATAAAAGCTATTTACAAAAAACCAACAACCAGCATTTTACTAAATGGTCAAAAATTGAAACATTTCACACTAAGATCAGAAACAAGACAAAGATGTACTACTGTTCAATATAGTGCTGGAAACATTAATCACAGTAATTAGACAAGAGAAAGAAATATAAGGATTAAAGATAGGAAAGGAAGAAGTTAAGCTGTCATTATTTGCTGATGACATGATACTCTATATAGACATATCCTAAAACTCAACCAAAATACTAGATTTAATCACCAGATTTAGTAGTGTAGCTACATACAAGATCAACACTCAAAATTCAATAGCTTTTGTATATACAAACAACAGAGTCACTGAGAGAGAAATTGGGAAATCAATTTCTTTCACAATAGCATCCAAAGAAATGAAATATCAAGGAATCAATCCAACAAAAGAGGTGAAAGACCTCTACTCTGAAAACTACAGCACTCTGAAAAGCGAGATTGAAGAGGCTATCAGAAAATGGAAAGACATCTCTTGTTTCTGGGTGAGAAGAACCACTATCATCAAAATTTTTATACTCCCATAACTACTAAATAGATTCATTGCAATCTCAATGGAAATCCCAACAGCATATTTCACAGATCTAGAGAAGATAATCTAAAATTCATCTGGAACAACAAGAGACCAAGAATAGCAAAAGCAATTCTAGACAACAAGGATATGGTGGGGGTATAACAATTCCCAATTTGAAACTATACTACAAAGCTATACTACAAAAGATATAAAAATTAAAAAACAGCATGATACTGGCAAAGAAACAGACCCAAAGATCAGTGGAACAGACTAGAAGATCCAGAAACAACTCCACATATTCTAACCCAACTCATCTCTGACAAAGGAACCAAACACCCTCAATGGAGGAAAACTAACCTCTTTAACAAATGGTGCTGGAAAAACTGTGTTTCAACCTGCCAAAAACTAAAGCTAGATCTATGTCTTTCACCATGTACTAAACTCAAATCAAAGTGGATTAAAGACCTAAATATTAAAACAGAAACATTAAATCTGCTGCAAAACAGGTTAGGTAGAACTCTTAGAGGCACTGGCATAGGAAAAGATTTTATGAACAAAACTTCTGCAGAACAGGAACTAGCAGAAGGAATCAACAACTGGGATTTCATCTTATTAAAAAGTTTCTGCACAGCAAGAGAAACCACTAGCACAGTGAAAAGACAAACTACAACATAGGAAAATTTTACCAGCTGTTTCTCTAAGGTATATAAAGAACTCAAAAAATCAGTCCCCCTCCCCAAATTTAAAGATCCAATTCAAAAATGGGCATTGGAAATGAACACACACTTTCCAGATGAAGAAGTAAAGGCACCAAAGAAACCTGAAAAAATGTTCAATATTGCTGGTCATTTGAGAGATGCAGATGAAAACAACACCGAGATTCCATCTCACTCCACAAAGAATGGCTGCTAGCATGAAATCAACCAACAACAAATGCTGGCAGGGCTGTGGGAGAAAGGAAACCTTTTCCACTGTTGATAAGAATGTAGACTAGTGCAACCACCATGGAGATCCTTAAAAAACTAGAATCAGAGATCTCTCTCTCTCTCTCTCTCTCTCTCTCTCTCTCTCTCTCTCTCTCAACAGGGTCTTGCTTTGTAGTTCAGGCTGGCCCTGAACTCACTATGTAGCCCAGGCAAGCCTCAAGCTCAGCAATCCTCCTGTCTCTACTTCCTGAGTGATGGGATTACAGGTGTGAGCCACCATGCCTGGCATTGTGGTGTGTGGTACTGATTCCTGGTGGGAATGAGTCATCACACCTGGTATTGTTGTATGTGGTTACCGGGGATTGAACCAGGGACCTTGCTCTTGCTAAGTAGACACCAAAAACACTGAGCTAAATCTCCGGCCCCAGAGGTCTCATTTGACTGTGCTATTTCTGTGGTAGGTATATGCATGAAAGAATTAAAAGATCTATATAACAGTGACAAATGTGCACCCATGTTTACAGCAGGTCAATTTGTGATAGCTAAATCTTGGAAATACCCCAAATGTCCATCAACTGGAGACTGGATAAAGATGTGGGGTTTTTAATGGAGTATTACTCTGCTATAAAGAATGATAAATTTGGGCCGGAGATTTAGTTCAATGGTTCCACCACCTGCCTAGCAAATGCAAAGTCCCTGGTTCAATCCTGGTAACCACATACAATGATATGATATTGGGCGTGGTGACTCACACCCACCAGCAATCAGTACTACACCCCACAATGCTGGGCATGGTGGTTCATGCCTGTAATCCTAGCATTTGGGAAGCAGAGGCAGGAGGATTGCTGAGTTCAAGGCTTGCCTGGGCTACATAGTGAGCTCAACTACAAAGTGAGCCTGAACTACAAAGTGAGACCCTGTCTCAAAAAAAAAAAAAGAATGATAAATTTGAGTCATTTATACTCAAATGGATATACCTTGAGGACATAGTCATAAGTGAAATAGGACACAGATGTGTAAATACTGTATCATTAGTGTGAGAATCTGAAGGTGTACATAATTTCTAAAATGTATGACAGGTATTGTGAAATAGGAAGAAGATATTCAAAAGGAAAAGGGAAAAGAGGGGTAGGGGTAAATAAAGAAGGGAAAGAAAAAATTTGATGGTTAAAAAAGCAAACAAAGCTTATGTATACAGGGGGAGAGAGATTGTAAAGAGGGCAGGGGAACAGAAAAAAATGAAAACTAAGTTATGTCATGTACTGGTAGAAATTCTCAATGATGATTGCAATCATAATGTATATATAAAATGTACCAATAAAATCAATTTAAAAAAGAATTGAGCCAGGTGTGGTGGCTCACACCTGTAATCCCAGCACTCTGGAGACAGAAGCATGAGGATTGCTAAATTTGAGGCTTGCCTGGGCTACATAGTGAGCTCAGGGCAGCTTAAACTACAAAGTGAGACCCTCTTAAAAAAATTGATAAGGGACAATATTTTTAGATCTATAACTTTTTTAAAGTTATACTGTATTAATATATAACATTGCCACCATAATCACTCTTTTTGCAGCACCCAGAAAACAAACTCACAACCTTTCACTCACAAGGCAAGAGGCAGGATCACTGAGCCAAATCCCCAAAGACCATGCCCACTGTGACTGCCTCTTCCTATCAACTTTCACCTCCGAACATCACAGCCTGCTATAAACCCACCCATGATCCAGTCACCTCCCAAAAGCTCCACCTTTGAATGAGTGAGATTTGGAGAGATACCTAGATATAAATCCTGACATAGGCAGTCTCAGGTATCTTGCTATAGCAACAAAAATAATGCCCTAAATCACATGCCTAGAAGTAGGATTGCTCATTTACACCATAGTTCTATTTGCAAACTGTGAGGATCATTATACTGCTTCCAGATTAGATGCACCCCTTTATATTACCACCAACAGTACACAAAAGTTCCAACTTCATATCTTCATGCGCACCTTTCTTTTTTTCCCAGTACCACGGATCAAACTCAGGACCTTGCACTTGCCTGACCAACACAGAACAATTGATCTATATCCTCAACCTTTATTTTATATAATAGCCATTCTATTGACTGTACAGTGATATTTCATTGTGATTTTGACTTGTATTTCTCTGATGACTAGTTTTTTCAAGCAATTTTTCACATGCTTTTTGGCCATCACAAACTCAGTAACCGTGTGTGTGTGTGTGTGTGTGTGTGTGTGTGTGTGTGTGTGTGTGTGGTATCAAAGATTGAACTCAGGACCATGCACTTGCCAGGCAGACGCAGAGCCACTGAGTACAAGAATTCTTAAAAAAAACATTGATTTTTGAAGCTCTGAAATCCAATTTACTGTTTGGGAGGCTGATCTCAGTTGCCACATTACAGGCATGTGGTACCACGCCTGGCCTCAGTTACCACATTTCCAGCAGACTGTCCTGGTGGGAAAGGACTGTTTCAATTTTTTACTTTACCATGTGGCTAAAGCAGAGTTGTTCCAGACATGTCACAGTTGACATCATCTTTGCTGTGGAGACATCCTTGTATTGTAGGATGTCAGCAGTACCCCAGCCTCTGGATGCCAACAACACCCCCTACCTTCACTTAAACAACCAAAAATGTCTCCAGATGTTGCCAAGTGTCTCCTGGGGGAGAAGAGTGATCCTGTTCAGTACTACTGAATTACAGTTTGCAGGCTAGTCTTTTTAAGTCACAGACATCAAAACCTTACATTGTGGATCAGCTTTAAACACTGTGGGCCTAACAGCTCCTCTCGAGAATGCAAAGGACTGGGCCATCAAGGCCTAGCCAAGCAGCTACTGCCTCATGAAACAACCCTGTGTGAGTCTTGTACAAAGCCCCTTTCATTTTTCTAGTGAAATAGCCTTCATTTGCCTGGATTCTCCTACATGAATACAATACCTAAATCCCAGACCACAGAATTGAAACTGCTTGAAATGTCATTCTGCCAATCAGTCTCTGCCTTTGCCTCTGCCTCTCCCTCTCCATCTCCCTCTTCCTCTCACTTACACACACACACACACACACACACACACATACACACACACACACACGCACACGGCAGCATGATTCACAGAAAGAAAACACTGAACAAGACATCAGAAGAGCAAGGTTCTAACATTGGTTTGGTGACTTTGAGTAGTTCAACCCACAAAATGCTTCACTGAGCCCTGTATGAAATATTTCAGGTCAAGCCCAGATTCTTCCATCCTCACCTTCCTTATCTAACCTGAGCTGAGACTGAGGGGGTGAGTTTCAAGAGTTGTTCAAGCTCTAAACATCTGTGACCAATGTGAAGCTAGCATCATAAAAGCTACAGAAAAACTGAAACAAGTGGAAAAGCAAGAACAGAGTCAATTAGTGGCCAAAGACTGCAAAATCCCTTTAAAGAAACGCAGCCAAAATCTCGAGTATAAGCAATAAGCCTAGGAGGCTGTGGTGGACAACAGTTGAGTATTACACAAGGGGGCACCCCGCTCAATCCCCCAGTGATGCAGGACTTGGCCAGCTGTATTGAGTGTACCCCTCCAGTCTGCCCCTGCTGCAGCAAGGAACTTTGTGTGGGTAGAAAGCCTTACTGCCGCAACCCAATGCAGGGCTCCGGCAACACTTGTTCCACACCCCCACCCTGGCCAAGGCTTTATCGGGCCTAACTGCAGTTTATCTTATTCTGCCCCATTCTATGTCTTTCTCTTCCCTCCACAGGAATTACATCTCAAACTTTGTCTCTTCACTTGCTTTGGAGACCAGCTGACTAGTATGGATTTCTGTGCACACATAAATAAATACTGTGTAGCTATTGTGGAGACCTCTCCTCCACTTGACCCAGGAGTGAGTCCTGACTGGTCGGTTGTTCGGGGTTGTCAGTGTGAGCGTATTTGCATCACTCTGGCTGATTTAGGGAGGAATGGTGGTCCAATCCATCCAGCAAAATGCAACAAGAAGTTTGCTAGGGTTTCTAGGAAATGCCTCCTTCATAATTAAAAACAACACAAGGAAGAGATTCTTCTACTAGACAGAGTCCTATCTATTTTTATGTCTACACTCTGACAGCCATCTTGTTACAAGGAAAAAGCACCAAATTTGATGAGAAGGGCAAAATGGAAACCATTGGGGTGTTTCTGAGGTGTAAATTTTTTTTTTTTTTTGAGACAGGGTCTCACTTTGTAGTTCAGGCTGGCTCTGAGCTCACTATGTAGCCCAGGCAAGCCTGGAACTCAGCAATCCTCCTGCCTCTGCCTCCCAAGTGCTGGGAATTACAGGCATGAGCCACCATGCCCGGCACTGTGGTATGTGGTATTGATTGCTGGTGGGCATGAGTCACCATGCCCAGGATTATATGTGGTTACCGGGGATTGAACTCAGGACCTTGCACTTGCGAGGCAGGCGCCGGAAACACTGAGCTAACCCTCCGGCCCTGAGGTGTAAATTTTTAAAATCATTCCTGAAGTTTCCAAACTTCATACTTCTTATTATACAAGATAACACACTATCCATATTGGTAAACCATTTTGACCTGACCTATCTACAATTTGTGGTCAGAAGCATTCTATCTTGTGAATGGGCAAAACAAGTACAACTAAATATTCTTGTAAGATCTTCAAATAAATACATAAAAAGTCATAAATAATATGCCAACTTTTATCTGTGAAACAATTAAAAATATGTCATGACCAATATAAACATGTCTTTGAAATTCCATTTTGCTTGTAGTATCTTAAAAGAATTTGTCATGCAAGGGCCAGAGATTTAGCTCATTGGTTCTCACACTTCCCTAGCAAACACAAGGTCCCTTGTTTGATCCCGGTAACCACATACAACAATACCGGATGTGGTGGCTCACACCCACTGGCAATCAGTATCACATACCACAAATGCCAGGCTTGATGGCTCAAACCTGTAATCCCAGCACTAAGGAGGCAGGGGCAGGAGGACTGCTGAGTTCAAGGCTTGCCTGAGCTACATAGTGAGCTCAGGGCCAGCCTGAACTACAAAGCAAGACCCTGTCTCAAAAAAAAAAAAAAGGAGGCCGGAGGGTTAGCTCAGTGGTTCCAGCACCTGCCTCGCAAGCACAAGGTCCTGAGTTCGATCCCCGGTAACCACATACAATGCTGGGCGCGGTGACTCACGCCAACCAGCAATCAGCACCACATACCACAGTGCTGGGCGTGGTGGATAATTTGTCATGCAAAAACAAATCTCATTCCAATTCCTGCTAATATTTTTTTTTTTGAGACAGGGTCTCACTTTGCAGTTCAGGCTGGCCCTGAGCTCACTATGGAGCCCAGGCAAGCCTCGAACTCAGCAATCTTCCTGTCTCTGCCTCCCGAGTGCTGGGATTACAGGTGTGAGCCACCATGCCCGGCACTCCTGCTAATAAATTTTGATTGTCAAAGTATTCTAAATACAAGGTAACAGCCTCTTGTTAACACAACTTATCAGCACAATTAGTTAAATACAGGATGACCAAAAAAATTGCATATGTTTCATTAATTTTTATAAGATAATATAACAGGCAATGTAAAGATGGTAATTTTATCAAATTTATTCAATACAAGAATCAACTGGTTAAAATGACACCTGCCTGCACAACACTAGGACAGGCAGTATATAAATAGATACACTGCCCAAGTGACACTGCAGGGATAAGCTGTTAAGTGATTGAAGTTTCCTAGAGAATTTATCCAGTTTTCTGATCAACCTATGTCTCCAGATGATTCCTTGGAAGCTAGCAGGACCTATGGTAACACCTAACTCTTTTGAACCACCAGGGAAACAATTTTGGATATAAATCCAGAATTCGCTGGATGGATCCCCTAACTAGTACATCAAAGGGGCCTCTCCTCCAGACAGATAGTAACTTGCTCCCAGAGAAACTTGTTTCTGTAGTATTTTTCAAAAATATAACTTTTTATTATTAGCGTTTTTTGAGACAGGGTCTCACTTTGATTCAGGCTAGCCCTAAACTCACTATGTAGCTCAGACTAGCCTCACAGCAATCCTCCTGCCTCTGCCTCTCAAGTGCTGGGATTACAGGCATGAGTCACCACACCCAGTATTGTGATGCATGGTACCAAGGATGGAACTCAGGACCTTGTGCTTGCCTGGCAGACACCAGAACCACTGAGCTAAATCCCTGGCCCACCAAAAATATGACTTGTTAATGACAAAGCCATTAACTTCTTGACTAACAGAAAGAAAAACTCTAAATGGAAAGAAATGCAAATTTCTGCCCACAATACCATGCCCACAGGCCAAAGAGCAGTTCATTCATGCACTGATGGGGCCAGCAGGGCCCCAGCTTCCCAGCTGAACACAAGCAATCTGTCTTCTGTCTCCACCAGTTTATGGTTTCCAGGATGTGGGCCCAGAGACTTCACTGTGCCAATTCCCTTTGGCAGGCAAGATATCTTCTGGCATCACCATTGCTATTCCCAGCTCTTCACTCTTGCCAACCTCCTCATGTTTTATCTATTTTTATTTGAATTGGTGATCAAGGGATTAACCCAGCTTATAAAATTCCATCTTCCAAAAGCCATTATGGTGTAGTTGTAATAGTGATATTTCATTCTCCAAATGAATCGAATTGGATTTTAATGCCAATAGACTCCATTAAGCAACACCTGATTGGGTTATTTCCTGGAAATTTCATCTTCATTGTTTTTTCTGTCCCTGTTAACCAAAAAACACAGCAGGAGGGCTATCAGGGGCTGCTGCCAAGCTAGACTGCATTATCCTTGAAATCATGGTCAGATTTCCTCTAGTTTCTAACAAGTCAAATACCTATTTCATTCATTCCACAGCATGTCCTTAACACAGTTTCAACTTCCACTGACAAACAAAAGAAACTTCAATATTGTTTAGATTACTTAGTAATTGTAAGGGACTATAATTCTTCACAAGAACTCTCAGGTGGAGTAAATCAATTATAGGTAATATTCTATACTTATTAGAATGTATTTTAATAACATTAAAGCATTTTTGCCCTTAGAATGGAAAAACCAATTTGATTCTATACTTTTTTTTTTTTTTTTGAGATGGGGTCTCGCTTTCTTGTTCAGGCGGGCCCTGAGCTCACTATGGAGCCCAGGCAAGCCTCGAACTCAGCAATCCTCCCGTCTCTGCCTCCTGAGCGCTGGGATTACAGGTGTGAGCCACCACGCCCGGCTCTATACTTATATATTTAACCTGATTTGAGTCTTCATGAACAAAGGAAGAGTCAAATAATTGCTTGGGAATCAGTCTGATTTTTCTTCTCATATCATCAGAGTTGAAGCAGTTCCTAATGTTTTCTATGAAGAAGTCTACTTAGGGGCTGGGGATTTAGCTCAGTGGTTCTGGTATCTGCCTGGCAAGCACAAGGTCCCAAGTTCGATCCCCAGTACCACATACCACAATGCTGGGCATTTATGCCCATAATCCCAGCAATCAGTATCACACATCACAATGCTAGGTGTGGTGGCTCACACCTGTAATCCCAGCACTCAGTAGGCAAAGGCAGGAGGTTTGCTGTGAGTTCAAAATTAGCCTGGACCACATAATGAGCACAGGGCCAGCCTGAACTACAAAACAAGGCCCTGCATCAAAAAAAAAAAATGTCTATTTAGGACTTAACAGAGTTCCTAGGGGCCAAGAGATGTCTGTCTTGTTCCCACAATAACTCCAGGGTTGTGTAATGCTGACTGTATAATCTGATCAATACTCAGAATGAAATCCCTGAGAATAACTAAGAATATCCAAGTTGGGGATAAACTACCGCGACAGTGTATCCAAGCAATTTGTCATCCAGTTCTCCATGGAAATCAGTGCCTACCATAAAAGGAAAATCGTGTGTGTGTGTGTATATATATATATATATATATATAAATATATATATATACACACACATGTGTGTGCATATATGAACATATATATATTCAGCCTCCATAAAATGACTATGTGTAAGAGAAAATGGAAGAGGTGAGAAAGGCATAGAAGAAATAGCAAGTTTGTCTTTCATGCTTTGGGCAAATATAGATACTCTACATTTTCCCTTTTCCAAATAAAATGAAACCCAATGAATTAGCACTTTTAGTTAACCAGAAATTTTAATTCTCTTATTAGAAATAGTTATACCTCAATTAAACTAGGAGACAGCCAAAATTTAAATCACCCTCTAAAGTAACATTTGCGCTCTGTCTCAGTATGGTAGATCTGAACTAATGCAATACTAACTTACACTTTTTTTTTTTTGAGACAGGATCTCGCTTTGTAGTTCAGGCTGGCTCTGAGCTCACTATGTAGCCCAGGCAAGCCTCACACTCAGCAATCCTCCTGTCTCTGCCTCCCGAGTGCTGGGATTACAGGCATGAGCCACCATGCCCGACCTAACTTATACTTTTAAGAAGAGAAAATATTTACTAAGAATCTAAAGTGTACCACAGAACATACACAAAAAAAATAAGACACAGCCAGGCGTGGTGGCTCACGCCTGTAATCCCAGCACTCGGGAGGCAGAGCAGGAGGATTGCTGAGTTCGAGGCTTGCCTGGGCTACATAGTGAGCTCAGGGCCAGCCCAAACTACAAAGTGAGACCCTGTCTCAAAAAAAAAAAAAGACACAGATTTACACTATTCAAAGAACTTACAGTTTAGCTGGATTGATAAGAAATGTGAGAAATAATGATAAAACACCACAACAACTGATTCAACAAAGTATAAAAACAGAAGTTAATGAAAAAATTAAATGCTACACTATAAAAGAGTGCATAATAAATGTCCCTCTTACTGAAAAAAGCAAGCCAAAACACAGAATATCTTAAAGAGAATCCTAAATAATAAATTGTATATTGTAATGGGTAGCTGTGAAACTATTTTATCATAAGAAAAGGACTGAAAGATATTAGCCATGAAAAGACAGCTTCCTAAATTTCTCATAGCAGAGGGATTTTTACCTCATGTTATTAAGTATTTAAGAAGGCATTGTTTGCTTTTTGACATTAAGTAATTATTCATGTATTATTTCTATAACTTAAATAAATATTTTTTAAATATTTAGGGGTAAAGCCTAATTTAGGTTTCTAATCTCCTCCTGAAGTCTGTCTCAACATTCTTCATGTTAATAGGGTATACTAAACTGAATTTGGACAAATGTTCAGAGTGGAATATTTGAATAATAACCTTCTTATGTTTTGATAAGTGCTCATTCACATACCATAAGACAAAGCATGAGTTCAAAAATAAATTCTGACACATCAAAAGCATTCTCCTTTTCCTCTGATATTTTTATCTGTTTGTCGTCTAGGTTTTGAAATACTGGAGAATGTTATCATGAATTCCAAATATAATTATGTGTTTCTAGAAAAGAGATATCATTATGATAGGATAAATGGCTTTTGTATGATATCCAGTGACATTTCCTCCATTTTGTTCCCATTAGTTATCCTAATTGAATATTTGGAGAAGATTCGGGCCCTGTCCTCAAAGGCAGAATCAGAAATAGCATTAAAGCTATGATGGAACATCCTACTAACAGATTACCTCTACAGGATAATTAAATCAAAAGCCAGACTTAAAGTGGGGAACAACTACTAATCTCATATTCTTCTCCAAGGCAGAAAATAACATCACCCCAAAACACAAGAGGTATTATTTCATAAAATGGAGACCAAAAAAGGGGGGATCAGGCTCACATCCTCACCTTATTTTTTCTTTTTTTCTTTTTTTTTTTTTTTTTTTTTTTTTTTTGAGACAGGTTTCTCTGTAGTTCAGGCTGACCCTGAGCTCACTATGTAGTCCAGGCAAGCCTCAAACTCAGCAATCCTCCTGTGTCTGCCTCCCAAGTGCTGGGATTACAGGCGTGAGCCACCATGCCCAGCATTGTGGGGTGTGGTACTGATTGCCAGTGGGTGTGAGTCACCACGCCCAATATCATATCATTGTATATGGTTACCAGGATTGAACCAGGGACCTTGCACTTGCTAGGCATGCAGTGGAACCACTGAGCTAAATCTCCAGTCCCTTACCTTTTTCATTTCACTCCACATGGAAAATAGAAAGAACTCCAAGAAAGGCATCATATCACATGAATACCAATTACTTTTCGACTACAATCACATTACATGCACACTGGGCAAAGTGTGACACACACTTAAATATCCCTGGGCACTGATCTTTGTTTAGTAAATTAGTCATATATAGAAAAATAGATTTAAACAACTGTTCTATTTGGTTATTAACTAGCATCCTAAACAGAGTTTGTGAAATATTTTATACTCACATATATTCTGGCTTCCATAGGGTGGGGGTGCAAACAGCTGGAACACAGTTGCCTCTAAAAGTTGCCATCTACCCAAGCTTGTGACCAGCATACTAATGCTCCTTCCCTGAGCAACAGCTTGGGAACTACAAAGAGGGAAATTTTGCTCTGCGTGTTCCTTCCTTCCTGAACAGAAACCTCTCCTCCTTAAAGAACAGCCAATGCCAGGTATGGTGAAGATCAATCCAGAAAGGAGTTGAACTGGGTTCCTCCCTGAGTTTGTGATTATATTCATGCTTCTCTCTATCACAATCTATTGGGACTCCTGATTGAAGAAGAATGCTCATAAAGATCTGCTCACTACATGATGAGAATCATCACGTTCACAGTGGGATACAATGAGCATATCCCACACACCCCTGGATTCAAAGATGCCAGTGTAACAAAAATTCACATGCTCTAGGAGGATTAGGATCACATTCACAAATAGACCAGGCCTAAAAGGATCTTCTGTGAATGATGACAGTGCTAAAATAGAAGATAAAACCACATGATTCAATCTGTACTACTACATTCCAGAACACTGTGCTCAAACCACTACAACACACTCTCCTTGGGAACAAAGGGGTTTGGGGAGAGATCTCTGGGACCCTATTTACAGAAAGGTCTTTGAGTACCTTTAGACCTAGACGATTGGGAATCTATTTTTAGAGAACTGAACACTGAAATAAAGACACCACACACCCACACGCACACACACACACACACACGCATGCATGCATACACATGTGCTCATGATGACTATCTCAGACAGCCCCAGGGAAAGAAAATGTGGGGATCCGCATCTAGTTTTGTGTCACCGAGTCTGTGGGAGGAACACCACAGAAAACTGAACATAGCCTAAGATTCACCGTAGGCCCCTGAGGAGTCAAAGCTTTGTCTGTAAGGTAAGCAGCTGCCAGGAGAGAAGGAGTTGACACACTACAGAAGCCAGAGCAGCTAAGGTGAATTAAAATAGCCATCATTGGGCCAGAGGGTTGGCTCAGTGTTTCCGGCGCCTGCCTCGCAAGCGCATGGTCCTGAGTTCAATCCCCGGTGACCATATACAATGCTGGGCGTGGAGACTTGTGCCCACCAGCCATCAATACCACATACCACAGTGCCGGGTGTGGTGGCTCACACCTGTAATCCCAGCACTCAGGAGGCAGAGGCAGGAGGATTGCTTAGTTCAAGACTTGCCTGGGCTGCATAGTGAGCTCAGAGCCAGCCTGAACTACAAAGCGAGACCCTGTCTCAAAAAAAAAAAAAAATAGCCATCATCTTTGTTCCTACTGGAGTAAAGAGAAGAAAACAGGCCAAATGAGTCACTGGGTCAAAAAAGTATGATGACTTCCAGGGCTAATCGAGCATCCACCCAGTCTTCTTGCCCAGTGATTAGTATAACAGATTCTCCTACAACACAAAACTCAACCACCTGAGGGCTCTAAAATGTACACAGTAGCAGCAGCTCAGAAAGGAAAGTAAAAACTTGAAGAACATTTGGTACATCAATGGGTTTTTCCCTTCTTAATCTCCTAGATTTTACCCCAAGGGGTCCAAGTTGTGAAGCTGGGACGCAGCCATGAACAGCAAATTTCTAAGAGAAATCTCCATTTTTCTGGTCAGAAGGCCCAGCAAAAGGCTCCTGTAGTCCTGGAAGTGTGGGATGAATACAATTTTTAAATTTTATTTTATTTTTCTCTCCCAGTCTCACTTTTTGAGGCACACTGCCACCACTATGGAGACATCTGAAATCCCACCCTCTGCCACAGGAAAGGGTCCCTGTAGCCCATAGAGTGTGGCAGGAATCTTTATTATCTTTTATCCCTCTACTTTGAACTTGAGGACAGCTCCAGTGGTGCAGAATTATCTGAGAGAGCAAAGGAGGTTTGAATAACTCCAAGAGGAAGCCCATCCTTCTGGCCAGAAGAAAGAGGAGGTGCTGGTAGCAATACAGTGTGGAAAATAGGGAGTGAGAGAAAGAGATTCCCTATGTCCAAGGCAAGCCTAAGCTGCACATGTGTGAAACAGATGCATGTCGAAGGCTTTGAGGCCCAGCCAAGCCCCAGACTAATCCCTGAATGGCATGTGTTCAGGGAAGACCCAACAGCATAAAAAAAGTGTTGAAAACTGCACCACTATGGATTCACTTCCCATAGAATGTGGGCCAGAACTCCCAGTCTGAACCTAATGGAGTTGGCTGCCTGCTGAAAAAGAGAAAAAGTAATCAACATTCTTCATAGGATTTCAACAGGACTCAGAGTCATGCAACATAATATTCAAAATATCCAGGATACAATCCGGAATTGCTTAACATGATGAAAACAGGAAATTCTGGCCAATTCTCAAAGGGAAAAGATAACCAACTAATGCCAGTCCTATGATGAATTCAGGTGCTGGGATTCTAAGATAATAGCTTTTAAACAGGTTCTATAATCAGGCTGCATACCCATACTACAAAAATAAACACTATTGAACTGAATAAAAAGACATTTTCAGAAGAGAATGTAGGCTTTCATTAAGAATTAAATAGAGGGTCAGAGATTTAGCACAGTGGTTCTGGTGCCTGCCTATCAAGCTCAAGGTCCTTGGTTCAATCCCCAGTAAACAAATACAATACCAGGCATGGTGACTCACACCTACCAGCAGTCAGTACCACACACCACAATGCTGGGTGTGGTGGCTCACACCTGTCATCCCAGCACTCGGGAGGCAGAGGCAGGAAGAATGCTGAGTTCAGAGCTTGCCTGGGCTACATAGTGAGCTCAGGGTCAACCTGAACTACAAAGCAAGACCCTGTCTCAAAAAAAAAAAAGAACTAAACAGAAATTTTAGACCCAATAAAACACAATATATGTAGTAAAAAAATTTATTGGCTGAGCTCAGTTCAAGAATGGGGATGACCTAGGGAAAAGTCAAAAAACTTTTAGATAGATTGATAGAAATTACCTATTCTGAAGAGTATAAAAAAAAGAAAAAAGTATCACAACATAAAAAGTCTAACAGCAAGTCATTCAACTTGATTGACTCAATAAATCAAAAAGTAAGTTCAACATAGCCTGATTTAACAGATTTTAAATATATAGAAAATGTCTTGGGTGGGGGACTAGGCTCAGTGGTGCCGGTGTCTGCCTGGCAAGCACAAGGTCCGGAGTTCAATCCCCTGTACCACAAACCACAATGCCAGGCATAGTGGCTCCCATCCGTAATCCCAACAATCAATACTACACACCACAGTGCCGGGTCTGGTGGCTCACACCTATAATCCCAGCACTCAGGAGGCAGAGGCAGGAGGATTGCTGTGAGTTCGAAGTTAGCCTAGGCTACATAGTGAGCTCAGGGCCAACCTGAACTATGAAACAAGACTGTCTCAAAAAATAAAAAATAAAAATAAAAAAACAAAAACGTCTTGAAAGCATCCAGAGAACAACAGAATATATTTAGGAAATAAAACTTCAGATTTCTACTCAGAAACAGTGGAGACCAAAAAGCAGTGGAATATCTTTAAAACGCCCAAAGAAAAGAATTCTCAACATGTTAATTCCATTTTCAGCATAAGCATGCTTTGGGAAGGAAAGGAATAAAGATACTAGTGTTTGAATGTTTCTTAAAAAGTCAGGTTGGGCCAGAGGGTTAGCTCAGTGGTTCCGGTGCCTGCCTCGCAAACGCAAGGTCCTGAGTTCCATCCCTGGTAACCACATATAATGCTGGGCATGGAGACACGCCCTCCAGCAATCAATACTGCATACCACAGTGCCGGGCGTGGTGGTTCACGCCTGTAATCCCAGCATTTGGGAGGCAAAGACAGGAGGATTGCTGAGTTCCAGGCTTGCCTGGGCTGCACAGTGAGCTCAGGGCCAGCCTGAACTACAGAGTGAGACCCTTCTCAAAAAAAAAAAAAAAAGTCAGGTTGAGGTTTCCCTGGGCTACATAGTGAGCTCAGGGCCAGCCTGAACTGTAAAGCAAGACCCTGTCTCAAAAAAAAAAAAAGTCAGGTTGATATGTATTTGGGGGGTGAGGGTTGTGGGATGGGTAGGGGAATGGGAAAAAATGAGAATTAATTGTGTCGTATACTGATACAAATTCCCCAATAGTGAGTGTGATCGTTATGTGTATATACGATGTACCAATAAAGATAAAAATTAATTTTAAAAAGTCAGGTTGAAATGTCATTGCCAGTAACAGTATTCAAAGTTAAGACATTTGAGAGGTCATCAAGTCCTGAAGGCAGATCCCTCAGGAGTCAATGCCGTTAACATAGGAATGAGTTCGACAGTCTGACAGCTCTCAGCTTCTGCCAGTCCCCACTTTCCCCTACCAACATGCTCCCCAGTAAAACTGACAAGCATCTCATCCCACCTCACTCCCTGCTTCTTTCAACTAACACTAATGGAGAGAGAAAAATACAAACAAAAAAATGTTCTAGACAACTTTGTAAATTCATTCCAGATTGCGGAAAGTTAGAAAGAGCTTCTCCAGAGGAAATTCTCATGCAAAACACTCCAAAAGGCTCAGTTTTCTCATAATCCAGTTAATTCTTGCTACTGATGCCATTTCTCCCACTTTATAGATGTGAATCCGGAGTCTCAAAAGTTGAGTGAACTGTGTGAAGTTCATACAGCTACTAAGCGGTAAAATCAGGGTTCTTGACTTAGACCTGCAGTGCTCCATCAACTATGATTCAGTGGACTTGAACTAAGCTGTAAGCACTTTGAAAATGGCATACTATCACCTAGTATAGGATAGTATAAACCACCATGATCGTCTTCCTCACTTCTCCCTGAGACTGAGCAGATCTGTCATACTGATTGGAGAAGACAAAATAATGGCTCCCAAAGATGTTCACCTTCTGGTTCCCCAAACCTGTGACTATGAAAATTTACATGGCACAGAGACGTTGCTGCTCTGCTTAAGCTTTCAGTGCTGAGACACGTTATCTTGGCTTAGCCCATGTGCCCAGGGGAGGTACAAGGGTCCTCCAGAGAGGGACATGAGTGTAGCAGAGTCACAGGAGATGTAAAGACAAAAGCAGAGGTCAGAGGGTCCAAGGAAAATATGTGGATGGAGGGTTTGCTACCGGCTCCCAGGGTGAAAGAGACTATGAGCCAAAGCACATGAGCAGGAAAACCTGGAGTGGGAAACCAGGGAGGTTGGGAAAAATTTTTTCCTAGAACCCCAAGGAGAAGCATAGCTTTATACCATTTTGATTTTAAAAATTTTTTTAAAAATTATTTGTATTTTTTACTGGAGTAAAACTTTAATAACATTAGATATTTTAATTTGTTTATATTTTATTCACTGGTTATCATTCCTCTATTGTTTCCTATTAAGTTTATTGATACATTTTAGGTATGTATTATTATCTCATTTATCACTGGGAATTTGATATATCTTGGTTCTTGTATTACCCCATTCCCTCTCCCTCCCTTCCACCCCTCCACCCCTCCCTACTTACAAAAACTTTGTTCCCATTTTTTATTTCTTTTCTCATTTTTTTTCTTTACCTACTTTCCTTTTCCCCACCCTCTACTGACCTGTAGCCAAACCCTTCTTAGTCTCTCCTGGCAGATGAAAAAGAGGTAGTGGCCCTTTAAGAAACCATAGCAACGCACAGACACAGGTGACATAGTTGATGCAAGTGACTCAGGTGATGCAGACCTATCATATCCCGCTGTAAACACTGCGCCCGCCCTCTATCCAATCACGTCCCAAGGTGCCCTATATGTATGCCGGTAACCTCTGTGATAAGGGAAAACTAATAAAGAAGCTTATCAACCATGCGGAGTCCCGATTGCTGAATTCTGCATCACCACTCACCCTTCCAAGGCCGTCAGCACGGTAACCCGACCAGGCCGGATTACAACTGGCACCCCAAAGTGCGACACACTGCTGTGGGTACTCCCCCTCTCAGCGTGACCCCACGGGACAACAAGGACCAATAGAGACAGTAACTGCTGCCCCTGGCCTGGGCACTCTATATTAGAGTGTAAGTCAAGTTTTTTGCCCATAATAGGCTCCAACCTCACCTACCACGTGACAGTCATTTTTTTTTCTTTTGCCTAGCAGGCCTCCTGAGAAGTCTATAATTGGTGTGTGATTTTTTTTTTCTCACCTAGCAGGCCCCCTGGGTAGTTTATATCTGAGTGTGACTGAATTTTTCACCTATTCAGGCCCCGACCTTACTACCAGGTGGAGGTCCATCCTCGCCTAACAGGCCCCCTCGATAGTCTACATATCAGAATGACGTCACTGCCTACCAGGCCCTAGCACTATCCATCAGATAGTGTCCATGTCATCCCCTCAACTTTCGCCTACTAGGCCCCTTGGGAAGTCTGTAGAGTGTGAGTTTCACTTACAAGCCCTATACAATCCATTGTTCATCAAACAAGGGATTGCCCCTCAACCCTGGCCCTTTCTATCAGGATGCATCGGGGGACTTTACAGCCGCCTATCAAGTGACTGCTTCACCCAGCTCCTTTCCCTCTTGTTCTGCCTTGCCTTCCGTAACCCCTCCACTCATAATTTACTTGGTTTGCTCCCTGCTCTTTTTATTGCTGAGATCCTCTGCGCCACGATCACCCCCTCCCATGCTGCTCTGACACGCCACCATTTTCCCCTGAAACTCCTATGCTGGCGGCAGCAGCGGTGGCGGCAGCAACAGCATTGCCACTAGCCCACCACTTTCCCCTCAGACACCTATTCCAGAGCGACTATCTTGCGATCACAGCTCCCAGGACAACATGCCACCTGATTCCCTAGGCCCTTAGGCAAGCACCCCATTGTGGCACGCCGCCATTTTCATTTTGCCCTCAAGCTCCAGTGGCGGTGGCAGGCCACTTGCCCACCCTTTTCCCCTCGGGCTACCACATGGGTGCTGCCATCTTGGAGTCACAAGCCCCAGGGCAATATGTGGTCACTTTACTCTCTGCTTTCAGCATAGGCTCAGCCTTCTGCTACCTCTACCCCAGGTTTCCCCAACGACTTCTCCGTTGCTTTGCCCTTGTGGGTTTATAAGTTCCTTATAAACTCAAGACTGATTTTTAGAATTTCAGCTCCAGAAAACATTGATGTACAATGATCCTGTCCTTTAAGGATCTGTAGTTCACATGTGCTGGCTCTGTCCTTCCCATGCCACATTTCAGGAGAAGAGGTAATGGCATTTCATCCCCACCTAGTTAAAGGCGCCCTAAATTTCTCATGACTGATATGGTCTAGCTAGCTTTTCTAATGGCCCAGTTTACACCTTTAAAGCTTTCCTTTCCTTCCTTGCTGACTATCATATTCAACATCCACAGGCATTCCCTACAATCTGCAAGGGCAGGTGATTGTAGAAAGGGTAAACAAAACACTTAAAAACACCCTTAAAAAACAGGCCATCTTTACCGAATGTTCTTCTCCACCAGATAAATTTGAACTTGCCCTTTTTACTATCAATTTTCTTTCCTTTGATGATCAAGGTCTTTCTCCATCACAGTGACTTTGGCAGTCATTCAATACAGCTCCACCAGTCCCCCTCATCTTATGGCGTGATCCCTGCACCAACCTTATCTGTGGCCCAGCCCCACTTTTAACCGTGGGGAGGGGTTATGCTTGTGTTTTTCCCCAGGACTCATCTCAACCTGTCTAGATCCCATCAAAAAACACCAAGCCTTACTGTTCACAGCCGGCGACAGGATCACTCAAGCAAACAGCTGCTGGAAATGATCCTGCTAACTCTTCAGCTCATACTCCAACACTGATACCATCTGATCATACACAAATCAACATCTAGCAGCTACTGGCTCTGTCATCCTCCATAACCAGATCTCCACTGCCTCTGCCATCACTTGCCTCACCACAAATACTTACCAAGCCCAGGACCAAACAGCCACAATATTAAAAACCTCAAAAAGGTGGTGCCAACTCTCCAGACCCAGGTAGACCTCATGAGTAAAAGACTTAAGTTCATGGAAACCAAGTTCCATGTCTGATGCCACATCAGTTACCTCGGCATATATGTTATTCCTTATTGGTGCTTGAACTGTGCCAACCTCACCAACCTCTCTGATTATATGTGGCACACCTGGGACACTGCCTATGATGCCCATTTAAAGAACCTCACCAAAATTATTATTAACATAAATGCCACCAATGACCTCACCTCCCTGGGGCTCGAGGACATTTGGAACACTATCTGGTTGGGACTTTAATGGGCTGGTCACGAGAGAGTGTGTGGGTCAAAGGTCTAATTTTGGGATTCTCTTATGTTCTTGTGGTCATTGTAATGCTCCTGATTTGCGCTGTATATCAACTTGACAAAAGGGCTCATTGGTGGTATATCCAAACTTATAAATATTAGGTTAGCAGAACTGATATAACACTACCAGGAGAGAGATGGTAGCCAGGTAAAATTGTGGCTAAGCCAAGTACAGTGGGTCTACATCTCCTAAGCTATAGGGGATGTACATGGACAGGGCAAAACCCAAAGATGGGCTTAGTGAAGCAAGGCTCACCAGTAATATGCCCTTTTTGGCGCTGGCGCCAAATGCGTATGTTCCCAATAAAAACTCCTGGATCACGTTTGGTGGTTTGTGTCTAGTTGATCCATGATAGCCCAATCTGTACTAAGCTCCACTGGTCGCTCACATCTTCCCTCCCTAATTTGGGCCAGAAGGCTGGTCAGTCAACGATGGGTAAGATTTCTCCAGAGAGGAACAACCAAAGTCAGACGCAGCCGTACAGCCCCAGAGACTGGGGACTGGTTAGCCAAAGACGGGTAAGATCCCTGTAGCGGGAACAACCTAAGATAAGCAGTCACCCCAAGGTCTTTTTAAAAACAAAAGGGAGGAGATGTAGCCAAACCCTTCTTAGACTCTCCCGGCATATGAAAAAGAGGTAGTGGCCCTTTAAGAAACTATAGCAATGCACAGACACAGGTGATGCAGGTGACGTAGTGATGCAGACCAATCATATCCCGCTATAAACACTGCACCCGCCCTCTATCCAATCACATCCCAAGGCGCCCTATATGCATGTGGTAACCTCTGTGATAAGGAAGAACTAATAAAGAAGTTTACCAACCACGCAGAGCCCCAGTTGCTGAATTCCGCGTCACCATTCACCCTCTCAAGGCCATCGGATTACAGAGACGACACAGCAACTGGACCAGGCTGGATTACACCAACATCTGCATTCTTATCTTCTGACTCATTGACTCTCCTGACAGAGCAGCTGGCCCAGGCTACCTGGGTGACACCTGCGCAAGACCTTGAGACAGCTGTCAGTCCCACCCACAGATGGACACTGACCTGACTGCTGTCCCATGACCCCAGGTGCGGTCACATGGAGAACCAATCCTGTCCTCTGTTCCCCACCCTTGCTCTCTTCAGCTGGCGTTTGGAAACAAACAGACAGACATGGGTCATTCGGACCCCCTGAGTCACACCTCCAGCCTAGGACTTTAGTTACATTTAAAAATTATAAACAGAAAATAATTAGCTTTTTTATATTGTACACAAGAGCTTCCCAGCTATTTTTGCAATCTAGAATTCATTTCACTGAACTTTGTTTTTTCCATACAGCGACTGTTTTCAAGTTCCGCTGCACTTTGGACCAATGCATAAATTCTAAAACAAAACAGCCTTATGCCTGAACCCTGCCCTCACAGATCCTGATCAGAAAATGACTTATGTTTACCATTTTTAAAATTATTACAGTAACTACAAAATGAAACCATTTCTCAAAAAAATGAAATTATTACAATAAGAGACACATTGTGTCAAGCACACTCATCTGGTCATAGCTGCCACCCTCCGAAGCAGTTCTGGAAGTGCTCTTTCACATCCAGAGTTACGCTTCGAAGCTGCTTTGGTGATCTGCATCAATTCAAAATGTTCACATTTCACAGTCATTTGGAACTTGGAGAAGAGAAGCCTCACGGTGCCCGATCCAACAAATACGATGGCGGAGGACACGCTGCGATGTGTTCACAAACCTGCCCTTCTGTCTGTCAGAGGGCACTCAGCAGCAGCATTCGTCATAGTTTTTTTTTTATCACACTTCATAAAAACAGTCACACAAAAGGACTGGCAGAACAGCTTCACAAAGTGGCAGGAACGATGAGATGCATGTCTGAAGCAAGGGAACTTTTGAGAGGATTGATAGAAATATGTCTTTTACTGTCACAATTACTTAATTTAGACATTCATTGTATACTTCAATCCCACTTTGTTATTTGTAGGGTTGAGACCCTGGCACCAAATTATTTTAATCTAAATTCTAGAATGCAGTTTGAGTCACTGAAGTGTATAAAAGAAACAACCACTAGATGCCGCTGTCCCCAAAGGTTTGAAGAAAATAAAAATGGTCCATTGGGCGTCAATGTGAAAATTCTCAACCTTTAATTTTGCTGAATTTTGGATCCAAGGAAAAGCTCAGTTTAAAAAGAAAACTTCTGAGGGCCAGAGATTTAGCTCAGTGGTTCCAGCGCCTGCCTCGCAAGCGCAAGGCCCTGAGTTTGATCCAGGTAACCACATACAATGCTGGGCGTGGTAACTCACACCCACCAGCAATCAAAACCACATACCACAGTGCCAGGCATGGTGGCTCACGCCTGTAATCCCAGCACTCGGGAGGCAGAGACAGGAGGATTGCTGAGCTCCAGGCTTGCCTGAGCTACATAGTGAGCTCATAGCCAGCCTGAACTACAAAGCGAGACCCTGTCTCAAAAAAAAAAAAAAAAAAAAAAGAGAGAGAAGAAAACTTCGGAATTTCTCATTGGCCTGAATGAAGCAAGTGATATAAAACCAAGTCTGCTCATTTGCTAAGGCTGCCACCATAGCATACCACAGACTCAGTGGTATAAACGATAATTTCCTCTCAATTCTGGAGAAACTAAGTTCCAGATGCTGATAGTTGGTTTCTCCCTGGGCGTCTCTCCCAGCATCCTCACATGATCCTTCTCACATGCTCCTTCCGTGTGTGTGTGTGTGTGTGTGTGTGTGTGTGTGTGTGTGCACGCGCACATGCATGTGCCCTAATCTCTTGGTCTAAGGAGGCCTGTGATATTGGCTTAGAGGTCACCTTCATTCTGACTAAATCACCATTTAAAGACCAAAACTCCAAATATATTCACATCCTGAGGTACTGAGCACTAGTTTCCACATAGGAATCTGGAGTGGGGACACAATGTGGTACCAAAGACAAAGAAATCAAATCCACACCAGTCTGGTTGGTCAATTACAACAGAGAGTCTTCTAGCCATCAAATTGCCAAAGATCTTTCAGCATGGAGACCACTCTAAGGAACAGATGCAATTTTCCCCAAATGTCACAGCAATTACAGTCTCAATTAAAAGTTTCCCAAATAACCCACCTTAGTATCGATTTAAGATGTGATGGCACATACCTATGATACCTGTAACTCTAGCACTCAGGAGTTGAGGAAAGAGGCTCATGCGTTGCAAGAGAGCCTGGACCTGATATTGACCTCCTGTCTCAAAATTTTAAAATATCAATTTATATAACTATATTCAAATCAAGTCAAATAACCCTATTTACTGACCAGAATACCAGAGCTAAGAAAAAGGGGGGAGGGAGAAAAGACAAAGGGAAAGTCTAAGAGAAAGAGATGAGAGTATGTTATTGTGGTAAATTATATTTCCCTTACTTTTATAACTTTCTTTTTTTAATTGAATTCTTTATTGGTACATTTTTATATACAGCCACAATCACACTCAATAATGGGGAATTTGTACCAGTACATGACAGAAGCTAATTCTCTTTTTTACCCATATCCCTACCCACCCACAACCCCTCACCCCTTATATACATGTTATTTTTTCTTTCCAAATCATATTTATTCTTGCCCCTCATTACATTCTCCATCACATTCCTTTTGAATATTTCCTATTTTACAAAATATATCATACATTGTAGAACTCATTTACATCTACAGGTGCTCATACCAGATAAAAGATAGAGTATTTACATATCTGTGTTTTGTTTTTTCTTTTTTGAGACAGGGTCTCCCTTTGTAGTTCAAGCTGGCCCTGAGCTCACTATGTAGCCCAGGCAAGCCTCAAGCTCAGCAATCCTCCCGTCCGCCTCCCGGGTGTTGAGATTACAGGTGTGAGCCACCACGCCCAGCTCTTTTTTGAGAAAAAAAAATGAAACATTTTATAACCAAATAAAATAATAATAACAGCTATTACACTGTGTTATTATCTTCAAAGTAGCTACTCAGTATAAAATATAAACCATGAGTATTAAGTCATGTCACATACTGGTACAAATTCTCAATGTCAATTGTGATCATAATGTGTATATATAATGTACCATTAAAATCAATTTAAGAATAAAAAAACATAAACCAAAAAGATTCTTATGAAAAAGAAACACAATAACAAACTTTTTTAAATTAATTTTTATTGGTACATTTTGCCATACATGATTAATGATTACATTCATCATAGAGAATCTGAACCTGTACATAATGTAACTTAATTATTTTTTCCCATTCCCTTCCCCTTCTTCAACTCTTCTCCCCATTTATAAAACTTTGTTCCCATTGTTCTTTCCTTCCTCTTTTTCTATCCTTTCCTTCTTCCCCTACCTCACCCCCCCCCACTCTTTCCATTCGAACATTTTCTTCATAGTTTCCCATACCTAGTCTCCATTTTGTTTCTTCTTTACTCTTTAGGTTTCTCTCACAAGAAAAACAATGTGATATTTAAACTATGTTCCAAATTATTTCACTTAAAATTATGTTCTCAGGCTGTATCTATTTACCTCAAAATGTCTCGTTTGTCTTTCCCTATGGCAGAATGATACCCCACTGTATATGAAAATCACATTTTCCTTATCCATACATCCATTGATGAGTATATGAGCTGTTTCCAAGATTTAGCTACCAGAGATTGTGCTGCTATAAGCTATGCAAATTTCACTGTGGTATGATGATTTTAATTCTTTCATGAAGATACCAAGAAAGGAAATAGCTAGATCAAATGCAGCCTCTAGTTTTACTTTTTTGAGGAATATCCATACTGATTTCCATTTTGACTGTATCAATTTACACTCACACCAACAGTGGTTGGTTGATTCTTTGATAACAACCATTCTCTCTGAAGTTGAGAACTGTTTTTTTTAATTTGCATCTCTCGAATGATCAGAGATGTTGAACATTTTTTCATTTATTTATTTGCCATTTGTACTTCTTCATCAAAGAACACTATTGATTTGGGGTATTGACTTTATATCCTGCCACACTACTGAATTTGGTTATTAAATCTAAGAGTCTTTGGTGCAATTTTGGGATCTTCTATGTAGAGAATGTCACCACAAATAGTGGTAATTTAACTTCTTCCTTTTCTGCCCCCTTCCTTTTATTTTTTTCTCTTGTCTAGTTGCTCTGGCTCATGTTTCCAGAACTAGGGTATACTGAACAAGAGTGGTAACAGTGGTCAACTTCATCTTTTTCCAGATTTTAGAATGAAAGCTGTCAGTTTACCATTTAGTATAATGTTGACTATTGGTTTTCACAGATAACTTTTTTTTTTTTAGACAGGGTCTCACTTTGTAATTCAGGCTGGCCCTGAGCTCACTATGTAGCCCAGGCAAGCCTCGAACTCAGCAATCCTCCTGTCTCTGCCTCCCGAGTGCTGGGATTACAGGCATGAGCCACCACGCCCCACACTGTATGTGGTTACCGGGAATTGAACTCAGGACCTTGCGCTTGTGAGGCAGGCACTGGGACCACTGAGCTAAATCTCCAGCCCACAGATAACTTTTATCAACTTGAGATAAAGACCTTCTATTTCAATTTTCTTTAGGGTTTTGGGGGGTTTGGGGGGTTGTTTTGTTTTTGCCGTCACTGGGTGTTGGATTTTGTCAAATGCTTTTTCCGGATCTACTGAGATGATTGTGTGGCTTTTGTCCTTGTTCTGTTAGTGTGATGGATTACATTTATTGATTTGTGTGTATTGAACCATCCTGCATCTCTTGGATGAATCCTATGTGGTCATGATGTATGATCTTTTTGATGATTTGCTACATTCTGCTGGCCAGTACTTTGCCTTATTGAGGATTTTCGCCTCTATGCTCATTGAAGAGACTGGCCTATAGTTCTCCTTTATGTTGGGGTCCCTCTCTGGTTTTTTTATCAGGGTAATGCTTGCCTCCAGGAAGGACTTTGAGAACACTTCTTTCCTTTTACTTTCTTTAGAGCTTGTGGAGTATTAGATCTCCTTGAAAGTTGTTTTAGAATTCAGCAGTGAATCTATCAAGATCTGGGCTTTTCTTTGTTCATAGTTTATTATTATTATTTCCTCAGTTTCATTAACTGATACTGAATTGTTTAGAATTTGTATATCTTCTTGACTCAGCTTTGGTAATTCATAACTATTTATAAATCTATGTCTTCTGAATTTTCCATCTTGAATATAGGTTTTCAAATGATCTTTTAGATTCCTACAGGATCTGTTTTGATCTCCCCTTTTTCATTCCTAATTGCATGGATTTAGGTCTGTGTTTTGATAAATTTGACTAAGAGTTTGTCTATTTTATTTACCCTTTCAAATTACCAACTCTTTGCCAGGCGTGGTGGCTCACGCCTGTAATCCCAGCACTCGAGAGGCGGAGACAGGCGGATTGCTGAGTTCGAGGCTTGCCTAGGCTACATAGTGAGCTCAGAGCCAGCCTGAACTACAAAGCAATACCCTGTCTCAAAAAAACAAAACAAATTACCAACTCTTCTATTCACTTATTCTTTGTAATTTTCTTAGTCTCAACTGTATTATTTTCTGCTCTGATCTTTATAATTTCCTTCCCATACGAGCTTTGGGTTTAACTTGTTCTGCCTTTTTCTTGAAGTTTGAAGTTCAACGTTGGATTATTTACTTGAGCTCACTCTTATTCTGATGTGACAATTCACTCTTATAAACTTCCCTTTCATCTGCCCCCTAAATTCTGGTATGTTGTACTGGCATTAACATTCAATTGTAGAAACTATTCAGTTTTTTCTTTAATTTCATCTGGCACCCATTGGTTGTTAAAGGAGGTATTATTTAATTTCCATGTATTTATATAGCTTTTGAAATGCAAACTTTCTTTTCAATGAACTAACATAAAATTTTAGTATAAGTGAAACACATTAGCATATATATTCAAATGTTTACAACAATGAAATATGTAATTTGGGGAAGTATCTTAACGTCTCCCTACTTCCTATTTATCTCTCTTCTATTTTGAGACACACACACATGCACATATAATGACATTTCTCATATAATAGAAACCATGCAATATTTGAGCTTATGTGTCTGACTTATTTCACTTAATGTTATATTCTCAAGTTGTATCCATTTACCTACAAATACCTCCAGTTTTTCCTTCTTTATGGAAATGTAGCACTTCATTGTGTAGGAACACCAAATTTTCCATATGCATTCATCTGTTGATAGACATATATGGAGTTTCTAAAATCTAGCTGTTATAAAGTGTGCTGCTATACACATGGGTATGCATGTATTCTTATTTTTGAAAGATACCTGAAGAAGAATAACTGAGTCAAATGGAATTTCTACTTTTTAGGTTTTTTTTTTTTGTTTTTTTTTTTGCTTTTTGAGACAGGGTCTCGCTTTGTAGTTCAGGCTGGCTCTGAGCTCACTATGGTGCCCAGGCAAGCTGCCGCGAACTCAGCAATCCTCCTGACTCTGCCTCCCGAGTGCTGGGATCACAGGCGTGAGCCACCACGTCCGGCATTGTGGTATGCGGTGTTGATTGTTGGTGGGCGTGAGTCTCCACGCCCAGCATTATACGTGGTTACCAGGGATCGAACTCAGGACCTTGCACTTGCGAGGCAGGTGCCGGAACCACTGAGCTAACCCTCCGGCCCCTACTTTTTAGTTTTTTGAGCAATCTCCAGCACTATTTTCATAGTGGTTGTACTAGTCTACATTCCCACCAATGATGTGGTAGAATTCCTTTTTCTCCACATCTTCACCCGCACTTCTTATTGTTAGTTTTTTTTTAAATGATAGCCATTCTTTCATAAGTAAAACAGTATCTCAGTGTAGTTTCAAGGTACATTTATCCGATGGACAGGGATAAAGAGAATTTTTTTCATGTAATTATTGGTTATTCAACTATTGAGAAGTATCTTCTCACTTTATTTCCCCATTTTTTTTTGGTTGGGTCTTTTATTTTGGAGAGGTCCAATTTTTTAAAATTCTTCATATATTCAAGATATTGGTCCTCTGTGCAAAGAACAACTGGCATTCTCCTTTCCCATTCTTTAAGTTGTCTTTTTCTTTTTTTCTTTTTTGAGACAAGGTCTCACTTTGTTTTTGTTTTTGTTTTTGTTTTTGTTTTTTTGCTTTTTGAGACAGGGTCTCGCTTTGTAGTTCAGGCTGGCCCTGAGCTCACTATGGTGCCCAGGCAAGCCGTCCCGAACTCAGTAATCCTCCTGTCTCTGCCTCCCGAGTGCTGGGATTACAGGCGTGAGCCACCACGTCCAGCATTGTGGTATGTGGTGTTGATTGTTGGTGGGCGTGTCTCCACGCCCAGCATTATATGTGGTAACCAGGGATCGAACTCAGGACCTTGTGCTTGCGAGGCAGGCGCCAGAACCACTGAGCTAACCCTCCGGCCCAAGGTCTCACTTTGTAGTTCAGGCAAGCCTTGAACTCAGAAATCCTCCTGCCTCTGCCTCCCAAGTGCTGGGATGATAGGCATGAGCCACCATGCCCCACTAAATTGTCTTTTCACTCTTTTGGTTTGCCTTTGCTGTGCAGAGCATTTTAATTTGATATGACCCCACTTGTTTGTTCTCAGTATTATTTCTTATGCCACAGAGGTTCTGTTTACTTTTACAACACAAATGATGTATCTCCATTTAAGAAAAGTTGTAAAAAACTATACAAAAATTACTTAAAATCATCCAAAATTCTAGTACCGAGTTAGAATATTTTCACCAAGAATTTCCTCATTGCAGGTATCTATGTCCTCACAAACAGGAACTATATGGCTTTGTAACTTATTTTTTTCACATACAAAATATCCTGAACACTTTTCCAAGTCAACACCAATGCAAGAAAGTCTTGAAAGATAAGACCTATAATCATTTCATATTTTTATTTCCATGAAAGTTACACAGTTACAAAGTCAGATTTTCAGACCATGGTGGAAGGTATAAACAACTGGGGAAATTCTCCTCCTCTTCCTTTCTAGTCCTACTCCAAAGCCCCAGACTCTTTCTTCTGGACAAAACACAGCAGCTGTGACTGTCCCAGCCCCAGGGCACCCTGGATGCTGCACAGACTCTGGTCGCCACAACTTTGACCAGGCCTCCTTGAGGGTTGCCAGCCTATGTCTGAGGAGCTGCCTGCCACATAACCACGGTGCCCAGAGCTTCCAGGCCCATCTTATAAAGCTCTCTGTAACATTTCAATTTGCATTTCTGTTGAAGGTGAACCAAAGACCTCATCAGGAACCCAGGCACCATGAGCATAAGCAAATAAGCAAGGAAGGCTGGTGAGGAAGAGTCCCCAGGGGAGGGCAACTCTTCCTGCACACCCCAGACCCACTTCTCTTCCCCGTCCTGACGCACATACAGCTGGCAAGGGATTCTCTTTAAGTCAGAGGTCACAGCTGAAGGCCAGGCGTGGCAGCTCATGCCTGTAATCCCAGCACCCTGGAATCTGAAGCAGGTCAGTGCCAAGAGTTCAAGGACAGCCTGGGTGACACAGTGAATTCAAGGCCAACCTGGACTGCATAGCAAGACTGTCTCAAACAGGGGGGAAAAAAATTAGGAGCTGAGAAAGCCTCAATGCCAAATCACAGCTAGAGTTACATGTCCAAACCAGCCCAGAACCTGCCTGGAGTTTGGGGAAAACAGGAACACCTCCCTGGGTGCCAGAACACATCTGAACCTCTACCCCACCCCACCCTTTCAGAAAAGCCACATCCTGAGCCCAAAGCAAGAGATGAGCACAGAGGGGAGGCTGTCACACTCCAAAAGCAATCTAAAATAGTTTTAGGACACCTTCGAGGAGAAGGAAGATTTCCCAGAACTTATCCTGGCAGGAATGTGTCTTAACTGCCGCCTAAAAATTCTGTGGCAGTAATTCCCCACTAGCTCAAACTGCAGAAATGCTGCAAGCTTCCTTGGACTTCAAGCTGCCACTTGCCATAGTGAGCACATGGAGAAACCAAACACCTTACAAAATTGAAAACAAGCCTGGGGGTATCTCCTGTTGGCAGTAAGTGCGTGCTCGATACATACATACACACACACACACACACACACACACACACACACACACACAGCTGTTTTTACCACAAATGAAGCATCTGGTGGGAAGTTCCCAGAGATGTTTGCTGCTAAGTTTTCATACAAGTCCCATTAGGAGCAAAGGAGTCAGAACCAAGTCTGCACTCTTTTCTGTCCTTCTTCCCCTCATTCCTGCCCTATTTCCTTCCCTCCTATGTCCTGGCTGAGCCAGCAGCATGGGCATCTTGTGCACTAACTCACTGACTGCAGACTAGTCCTGACTGCCTCCCTGGTCTTTAGGCACTTGTGAACTTGGGTTTCCTGGGAGCCCTAAGTCTGCCTGTGCCTACTGCCCACCAGGAGGGTGGCACCCTAAGGCCCGAATGCCATCCCCCACGCCCAGGCCCCTTCAACACCAAATAGGTACCCTCTACCTTAAACTTCAATGGTGTCTGGTTTCAGAGCACCCTCAACTATAAAGCAAGTAGCTGAGAAAGTGAAAACCTTCAGGTAGGTCCCATTGTTAAGAGAAAACAACACAGGGTCTCAGAAGAGGCCTGGGGCCAGCAGCCACTCAGAAGGAAAGCCATAAACACAACAAGGAAACTGGGGCAGCCAGAGATGTCGCTGTCTGATACTGGGTCTCCAAGGGCCAGGGTCCCAGCTTTCCTGGCTCAGGTCAGACTGGGAACAAAAGCCCGATGGGCAAGCTGGAAAGCCTGACATACCTCTTCTGTTACCTGCTTTTCTGCAGGAGGGGCTCCACATCCGTACCCTAAGTCACTACCACTCAGCAGGAGGAGCTCACAAGGCTGGGAAGGGAGCTCCAGGCCAGAATGCTCACCTAGGATTCATGAGGCCTGAGTTCAACACCCCACATGGAAGCCCCTAAGTAAATGAAGACAGCGTGGAAGCAAGGAGGCCATCCCGGCCAGCTCTGCTTTTCGGACCACCCAGTGAACCTCAGGAGACAGGCACACTATGGGGCACAGAATCTCCAAGGGCTGCCACAGAGTTTGGTGACCACACTGACAGGTGTTGTCTACAAGGCTCTGTTTTGTCACAGGGCCTCCTACATGCTAGCCAAACATTCTACCATGAAGACACATCCCCAGCCCTTTTTAATTTTATTTTGAGACAGAACCCCACTAAGTAGCCTAGGAAACACTTGAACTTGTGATCCTCCTGCCTCAGCCTCCTAAGTAACTGGAATTACAAGTGGGCATCATCATACCTAGGCAAAAGAGTGCTTAAACATCTCTTAAAAGACCAGTCAGTCCTCACTACTCTCCTCTGAAAAGGGATGTAGATCTATCCTGTCTTCAGGTGTAGGCTGCTTAGATGACCTATGGGTGACCTGTAGAACACAGTCCTCTGCATATCCTGCAAGCTTACAGCAGGGTGGCCTTGCTACTCCTGAAGGCAGAAACACTGGCAAGGCAGACTTCTTCTGGTCTCTTCTTCCAACAAGAAAACGAGGAGGTCAAGAAACCCACTTGGGTCCTAGGACTGGTTTCCAGAGTCAGCAACAGAGCCCAGAGCCCTGACTCCTGACTCCGCCTTCCCCTTGTTGCTCCCATCACCTGGAAAGGAGCTGCAGCAGGGTTGCAGGTGACTGTAAGCGCTTACTCAATTTAAGACCAGATTTCTTCTAAGTGCAGCTTTTTCCCTGGAACCTGAGCTATCCAGAACCCTCCCACACTCGCTTCCTGGAGAGCCCAGGAGGGTGGCCATGAGGGAGGCGGTGACCAGTCACTACAGGGCAGAGGACATCCCCAAACCAGGCGCAGGCACAGAGCCAAGACTAGCCACCTACCAGCGGCAGTGCCAACATGCCGCCACAGGATGGCTCAGTCTGAGCCCAAAGAGAACCCGGGCCATTGAGGGTATAAATCCCAGCACTCAAAGGCTGAGGCAGGAGGCTCACCATGAGTTCAAAGCCTGAATATATGGCAAGACCCTGTGAAAGGAAAAAAACCTCAGTAGAGAGAAACTCAAGAAGGAGGCTGGTAAGTCAAAGATATCAAGTTTGTTTTGTTTTGTTTTGTTTTGTTTTGTTTTTTTGAGACAGGGTCTCGCTTTGTAGTTCAGGCTGGCTCTGAGCTCACTATGGAGCCCAGGCAAGCTTTGAACTCAGCAATCCTCCTGTCTCTGCTTCCCAAGTGCTGGGATTACAGGCATGAGCCACCATGCCCGGCAAAGATATCAAGTTTTAAACTACAAGAAATCAGAACAAGTCTGATTGGCAAGCATTTTGCCATCAGAAAAGTCAGCTCTGGAGAAAAGATAAAATCTCTTGCCAAACTGCTCTAGTTTTATCATGGGAATGTATGAGACAAAGTCATTATAATAGAATATTCTTCCCAGTGGTTTTCAGGAAATTGCCCAGCTGTAACACTACCTTAATAGTGGGCAATTCCATCTAGGGGAAGACTGGGGGAGGAGGATCATAAGTTCAAGACCAGCCTAAGCAAGAAGGTAAATTCCAGGGTAAGCCTGGTCTATGTAGTGAGACAAATAAAAGCCAAGTATGGTGGCACATGCCTGTAATCTCAGCAGTCTGGGAGACTAAAGCAGGAGAATCACAAGTTTAAGTCAAAAAAGTGTAAATCTGGTCCGGAGAGTTAGCTCAGTGGTTC
>PVIC010004786.1:0-15267 GCA_004025085.1 Thryonomys swinderianus | reverse complement strand
ATTCTGCAAAACCGAGCTGCTTGAGGGCCACAGGCTTCCAGGGTGGCTGTTAGGGCTTCTCAGCCAACTTGAGGAAGAGGCCCGGCTGCCAATCTGCCAGGATTTTCAGGATTACCTGGCATGTTCCATAAATGCAGGTTGCTTGATGCTTTTCATGTGTTTTGAGCCTTCGGAGGATGCTGTCATTTCAAGAGAAATCATTTTATTGTCCGTCCCCTGGGAATCACTACAGGGGCTAGAGAATGACAAATTCTTACATGTTGCTCCCCAACTCCACAGTGCTCATGGTCTCATGGATGCATATTCGCCTCTCTTGCAGACACACTGCACAGAGTGGTTTTTCCTGGGAAGGCTGTGGCTAAACTAAGCCTCCCCACCCCACCCACTGCTCCCTGAGAGGGCAGGAAACTGCCTTAAAGCAGAGATATTTAGGCCAGGCATAGTAGTGCATGCCTGTAATCTCAGGAGGCTGAAGCAAGAGGATCACCATGAGTTTGAGGCCAGATTGGGCTACATAGTGAGTTCAAGCCCAGACTGAACTGCATAGTGAGATATTGTCTCAAAAAACAAAAAAAGTAGAGCATTTGCCAAGATATTCTTCCAGGTCATGACTCCACAATGGAAAGGAAGAAAGAGAAGAAAGCACAAAAAATGAAAGCAACTGAGGGCAAAGATGTCCCTCAGTGGCTCTGGTTTTATTTCCTCACTTCCAAAGAGGTACAGATGTACCAGTTTGTCTCTAGGCTGCATGTGGTGAACACCATTTACCATGACTCCCCAGCCCTGCCCAGCCCAGACCCCAGACAGGTGGGAAAATATAAAATACATTATCTTAAATGTGTCCTGGCTCTGATCAAGCAGAAGAGGCCAGTCTTTCCTTGCACTGATCTGAGATCTATCTTCCCTTTCAATTCTCTGTCCCCCTACCCATGCGAATGGAACATAACCAAATATCAAGTTCTCTCTCTTCCACTGAGGCTGCCTGACCCACTGCCATTTGGCCTCATCACAGCCACCCAGGATAGCCCAGGTGTCTGAGAGGACATGCTTAGGTCTCAATATATGCCCATATGTGAACATCACTGTGGATCAGTTCCCACCAACCAGGTGTGTCAGTTCTGCACAGATGATGGAAGTCTGCCACGCAGCACTGTACCCTCCTCGCCTGACTGAGCAGCCCATTTTACCAACCCTAGTGCCCAGTACCCGAAGATAGTCAGTAAATGACTCTTAGTTAAAGGAGTGAGTAGAATGAATGGCACACACTGAGATTTCTCTGGACTCCCTTTTAATATCTTTGCACAATCTGGAACAGACATTATAATGATTGCACAATCTCCGTGTTATTAATGGCACTGCATTATATTTGTGTGTGTGTGTGTGTGTGTGTGTGTGTGGTATATTTTTCAGAGAGGATCTCACTGTGTAGTTCAGGCTAGTCTTGAGCTCACTATATAGCCCAGGCTGGCCTTGAACTTGAGACCATCTTCCTGCCTCAGCCTCCTGAGTTATGGGATTACAGGCATGCACTATCATGCCCCATTATACATTTTAAAAATAGTAAAATGGTAAATTTCATGATATGCCTATTTTACCACAATAAAAATACCTAAAATACATTCCAGTAATGTTTCTCTTAAAACACAACTCTTCCCTGCTTTCCTAATGTAGCTAAGTACTAGCAGAACCTCAAAGTACCTCACATCCTCAACAAATTCCATCCCAAAGAAATTCCCCCCCAAATATCCATCTTGCTACATTCAGACTATCAAATAAACTTCTATTATTTATTCTGACTCTTCTCATTATCCGGCTTTTTTTCTTCAGTATTGGGGAATGACCCAGAGGCTCCCACATGCTAGGCAAGCACTCTATCTCTGTACTAGATCCCCAACCCTTTTTATTTTCTTTTGAGATGGGGTCTCACTAACTAGTCCAGGCTGGACTCGAACTTGTGGTCCTCCTGCATCTATCTCCTGAGTAGCTGGGATGCCCAGCTTCAAGCAGCACATTTCTAGCCTTTCCTTCTTGACTGATCATTCTTTTAACAGTGCCTTCTGTATTGGCAGTGGGTGGAAGGACAAACTAGGCCACAGCTGCACAGATCCTCCTCCCCTGCACAGAGGAGCCTACTGGCCTCCTGGCCTCTTAGCTGCTCTGCCCTGCAGTGTCACCACACAGCCCTTAAGGTCAACACCTGAGGTTTGGAAAGACACTTTCAAACCCCAGCGCCAGGCGGTCTGGGGTAAGCCCCAACAATCTACATTCCAACCTGCCCCTGGCACGGGAAGCAGCTCATTCAGGGACGATGAGGAGGGAAGGAGTGTGAGGGTCCAAACCAACCCACAGGAGGCTTCCCAGGTTCTGAGGCTTCTGGTGCCTGTTTCCAGTTGGTTCTCAGCACACACAACAGAAGTCAGCCCCAGATGCCCCCAAGAGAACCTGGCTTTCTCACAGCTATGAGCTCACTGCCAATCTCTATTTTGGGAGTGAAGGACACAAGACTTCCTTGAGAGGACAGTGGCTCAGAGTAACAGGACACAGAAGAAAAAAGTTTCCCGTCAGCAGGATCTCAAGTTCCCAACTCTCATCCACATCATAAGGCCAACTCCTGCAGAAAATAAAGGCGAGGTCAACACTGCAGCCTTTTTTTCCTGCCCCCCTAGGCAGTGAGCACCCAGAGAGCATTTTTCAGCCAGCACCCAGGTGTGAGGAGGCCAAAATGAGCTCTGCCTCAGCTCTTCCTCCAGAGCTGGCCTGTGGCTCACAGGGGAAGCAGCAAAGCAGCTCACCGCTCCACCTCACTGGTCTGCAGCCCAAGGTGATGCTGATGGTGGGAATCTGCACCAAACACTCACAATGTGCCAGCTTTTTTTCTCACTTCACCCCGACCAAGTGCAAGGACACTGGTACCACTCAGACCATGGGCAACTGAAGCTGAGATATGCTATGCTCCTTTTCCAAGGGCACAACTGAGCCCCCACAAAATTCATCTATTGAGTCCTAACCCGCAGCGCTACCAATTCCTGACTCATCTAGACGTCCCCCAAAAGCCTCATATATTCATAGATGGGGCTTACAGCTGACTTGCACTTAGGAGGTGGGACCTGGTTAAAAGAGGAAGATCATGGAGGGAGTGATTAGAAAGGGTTATCTCCCTTCCAGCCACTTCATGGACTATCCTGTGGCCATGCCACAAGCAGCTCTTCCTAGCCATCTCCACCATGTCAACCCTGCTATGACACCCTGCCTCAGAACCAGTGGCCAGCGACTGAAACCTGAACCAAAATAAACCTCCTTTATATTGTGGGTGTTGGCCATTGTATCTCAGTGGCAAGGGAAGTAACTGAGACAGACAGACCCTAAACTGGGTCCTTTTGCCTTCTGGGAACTGTGGGAACAATAACAAGATGGGAGAGACTTACTCTAGGGAGAACTAGGAGAAGTAGGAGCTAAATTCATAGGTCAACATCTCCACATTTGTGGGCAGAAGGTTATAGATAATAGGGTAAAGGAAATGAGTAGAAGGGAGAAACTACTAAAGGAGAAGGATGAGTTAAAAAAGGGAAAGAACAGCAGATCTCTGGACTTGGGTAGATATTATCTGAGAATTTGGTTACCACCTCTACTCCCTCCTTTTATGGTTCTCAGTTATCACCATGGCAACTATCAACTGTCACAGCACAGGGAATATGTCATTTAGCATGGGGATGGCTTGTAATGAAGCTAGAGGTTGTCTGGGGTCGCTCAGCAGCTGCTGCAGATCCAGCCCATTCAGCCTCCCCCTCCCTTCCCCTCTGAAGAGGAGCCTCTGGCCTACAGAATCCTGTCCCAGGGTAGAAATTCAGCTGGTTCAAGTGAAGAACCCATGATCAGGGTAAGGTAAAACCATACCCCTCAAACTTGGCCAGGGATGTAGGTCAGTGTTGGTGCCGCCTATCTGGCAGGCACAAGGTCCTCAGTTCAAGCCCCAGTACCACCGCCCTCACACACAAAAGTACTCCCACCTAAAAAAGGCTCTTTAGAGATTAAATTAACTGCAAATGAGTCAGTGCCATCAGCTTCACCTTTATATGACTGTTGTCCTTACAAAAAGGGTAAAATTTGGAGACAGACAAACATATAAGGGAAGATAATAGGAAAAGAGGACCATCACCACCCCAGAAGGGAGGCCTGGAGCAGATCTTCACAAACAACACATCCCTTGGCTTCAGACTCCAGAGCCCCCAGGCTGTGGCCCTGCCCTAAGTTAGTCCTGGGACCCTCACCACCCCACTCACACCAGACCAGGCTGAGGAGCCCACAGCCCTGTGGACCTGTGGGTGAGCTGGCCACCTGGCCAGGCTACTCCAGTCAGCACTGCCTAGCCTTGAATGGACTCACAGCCACCTCTCACCCAAGCCTGAGACCATGCAAAAAAAACGACATCCCTTTTCCATGTCCCTCCCTCCCATCCTCCAGCCTGTCCCTCACTTGGTCTTTGTCCAGGTGCCACTGTGACTGGCCCTGGCTGCCGCCCACACTTCCTGCCACAGGCCGGCACATGCAACTCCTGCTTCCTAAGGGGTAGGCTAGACAGACAGGGCAGCTAGGCTTCCTGTTCCCAGCTCCGATTCCAGGATGTTAGTCTTCCTCCCTGGGCCGCACCACAGTTCCCAAGGCCAATGTCCCTGCTTCTGGATCCGGCCTTCCCTCCCCCCAGCACTTCAGCACCCATCAGTACAGGAGGCTGCAACGTCTATGAAGAAAGCCATGTACCCTGAGGCCACCGGGCTTGCACACCCACTCCAGCCACCATGTTTAGGGCCTTGCCACACCTGTGTCATCTCCTCCACCACCCCCCGCAGAAGCTCTACTTGGTGACATCAGGAGCCCTGGCCCTGTGGCCTTCAAACACTCTCTTCTCCATCCACCACTCTGCCCTTCCTTCCAGGCCCAGCAGGGGACTAGCCCTTCTGCCTGTCTGTCCATGGCTCTCCCTTTCCCCCCTGGACACTGGCCCCACCCAGGTGGATTGCTGGCCACCACTTATCTCCCCTCAGCCCTCCATGTGTTTGCAGTTACCTCTTTCTCTTTCTGCCCCTTTCCCATACATATTAAACTCAGCCAAATCCTTCTCAGCTTTAAAGAGAAATCTGTACATATGAATTTTTTTTTCTGGAAGAAAAATATAAGAAACTGACTGGACTGGGCTGTAGCTCAGTGACAGAGTGTTTGCATAGCATGTGTAAGGCTCTGGGTTGAAGCCACCCCCAGCCTGGAGAGAGACAGAGACGGGGAGAGAAACAGACAGACAGAGACAGAGAAGAGGGAAGGAGAAAAGGAAGGAAGAAAAAAGAAGAAGAGTGAAAAGAGGGAGGGAAAGGGGGAAGGAAAAGAGGAAGGGATAAACAAAGAAACAAAGAAAGAAAAAGAAAAGAGAAGGAATGAAGAAATTGATCATAATTATTGTCTTTGGAGAGAGACTAAAGTACCGAATTTTATTTTACATTTTAGAAATTTGCTGTATGTAGCATTTGACTTTTAACCACAAACACTTAATAACATTGTTATTAAAAATAGAAAATGGAAAGAATTCAATTGTTAAAAAATAGAAAATGGAAGAGCCAGACATGGTGGCACATGCCTGTAATCCAAGCACTTGGGAGGCTGAGGCAGGAGGATTCCCATGAGTTCAAGGCCAGCCTGAACTATATAGTGACTAAAACCAGCCTAAACTATATAGTGAGACCCTGTCTAAATATACATATATATGGCAAATGGATAATTAAATGGCTGGTGCTCCCTCTCCAGCATTCATTCAGTCCCTCATTCAGTCCCCTAGAGGACCGCACCTTTTCCCTCCACTTCCCCCCTCAAGTCCTTCCTTGGCCCCATGAGCACCTGGCTGCCACCAACCCATGCCACCAGACCTGCTGGCAAAGGGTTCCAGCATCATCACTGTGGGGAAATCAGGGCTGATGAAGTGCTACACCTCCTGGATGGCTTGATGGCACTTGTCAGTGCTGTCGTCCCCTCTTGGGGCACCTGTGCCAGCAGCTCCCCTCTTGCTCTGTATGATGCTGGTGTTTCCCAAGCACCACAGGGGTCCTTCCTCTCAAGCCCCACAGGATGCAGCCACTCTTCCCCACAAGGAACCTTGCCTATCCACCCTGAGGCTGAGCCCTGGGCTGAATGCCTCCTCCTCAACCTGCACATCCTCAACCCTGCTGCACCCTACATTGTTGTATCTGCACACCATGGAGCTCATCAATAACCACCTCCCTTCCCTGCCCTCTCCATTGTCTGCTGCTGCTGCGCCTGTGCCCCCAGGCCTGGCCCTCTCAAACCTGTACCATGCCCACTGCTGGGACAGCTTGTGTGCAAAGGCAGAATTCAGCTTGAGATGCCTCAGCTAGTATACCCAAGATACCCACCCCCGAAGCCAGGTCTGTGCTTATGGCTTCTAAGACCTCAGTAGGGCCAGAGATTCAGCTCAGTGGTTCCTGTGCCTGCCTTGTAAGCTCAAGGTCCCGAATGCAGTCCTTAGTACAAAAGATTCCTCCCCTAAACCCTTCTAGACCTGGCCATGAATACAATCAAATGGAAGTTCCAGGTACCCTGGAAATCAAGCTGACAAAGTATAATGGTTTGTGTTTAAAGCCTCATGCAGAGGAGGTGGGACTTTCTTCTCCACCTGTAGTTGAATCTGGAATGTGTGATGCTGGGGTTAAGGGTAAGTAATTACTACAACACTACAAGTGAGTGTCTGAATAAGATAAAAGGGGCAACTAATCTTTCCCTCTGTGTAGATCTGTCTATTCTGCACATTTCATGTGAATAAAATCACACAATACAAGCCCATGTGTCCGGCCACTTCCCACCTCTCAATGTTTTCTGGCTGTCCCTGCGGCAGCACAGACTACTCCACCTGCTGCACCATCCCACTGCTATCTGTCCATCAGGCCCAGGACATCTCCATGCTGCTGCCTGCATGCTATTAGGAGTACCACAGTGGCAGAAGTATTCCCATCCAGGCTTCTGTGCAGGCCGTGAGAATCCTGTTCTCTTGATTCATCCAGGATAGACTTGCTAGGGCATCTGATAACCTCGGTAACTCTGGATTTGCTTTCAGAGCTCTGATTTCTGTAAATCCTTGCCAACACTTTCTTTTAAACATAGCTGCACTGGTGTATTGAAATGTCCTTCCTCCCATCTTGACAGGTACCTTTCTAAAGACAAGGAAGAACATTTGCTCTTTAGAATCATGGGCCCCCTCAGAGTCCTGCACTAGAATGAGTAGGGAAAGGCCCGCAGCCATCTGTGTTGGGCTGGATGTGGGCTTGGACCTGTTCTGCACCTTCAGCACCACTGGCAGCTGCATGCCGACCCAGCAGGAGCACCCAAGCCCCATCCACAGTCCCACACAACCAGCTGGGAAGAGCTTGATTCATGCACCCTGGGCTGACTGAGCATAAGCACTACCCATCACCCTAGGAGAGCAGGTGCAGAGAGAAGACCAAAACATCTCTCACCCACGTCAGAGGAGGATGCTCGCTGTGCTTATGCAATCACAGCCTAGAAGTTACAGCCTCTTGGATCCCTTCCTCTGAGAGCTCTTACAGGGGGCCTGGCAGAGGGCAAAGACCTAGGGGCCTTTTTCACCCTCAGAGGGGAAATAAGACACAATTAGCTGCTGCGCAGAGCAGCAAGGGTCTCATCGCTGTGACAGCCAAGTAAAGCAGCCAACTATAATCAGTACAGTAGTGGGGTGTGCCCAGACTGCATGGCAGACGTGCTTTCCCGTGCCAGGAAACTCCAGGACAGCCTACTAAAGCAGGTGACCCCAAAATAAGACCAGGGAAGCTAGCCAGACATAGTCAAGCTCAGGGTGCCACCACAGTGGCTTCTCTAGGCTTCAGTCAGATGCAGCCTCACTGGGACCCACAAAGCACTGGAAGAGTATGAACAAGCCAAATGCACCCCACACAAGACAGGCTACCCTACACTGCTAGCCACTGCTGCCCTGCTCCTCTGCCTAACCCAGCCCAAGCCCCATCCTTGTCACTTACATACCTCATTTCTACCTGAGGGCCAGTGAGCAGACTACAGGAACCGGGGCCAGGCCAAGGTATGTCCAGGGCTGGAGGATCACAGTCAGGGAAGGAGTTGACAGAAGTGGTACTAAGTCCCATGTCAGTGTCAGACCTGGCCAGCCCACCCTGAGGGAAGCCGAGGCCCAGCCACCTCAAGCCCACATTGGGAAGGGAAGAAGAGAATAGGAGAGCATAAGAGTTTATTTATTCCTAGTAAATTGCCCTGCTAGGGAGGCTTACTGAAAGCAAACTGAAATCATCGGCTACAATTTGTTTTCAATATCTACATATTCCATTTATTTTATTTATGCTCCACCAGACCCCAGTGGCGTCCAATGCTTTTTATATTACATAGCCAAGTACATCCCTATGTCTGATTTGTACTTCCCAGATCACATCTCTCTCTCTCTCTCTCTCTCTCTCTGTTCTTTCATTCTTCCTTTCTTTTCATTTTTATTTATTTATTTATTTACATAGTTATTTATTTTTGCAGTACTGGGTATCGAACTCAGGCCCTTGTTCTTGCAAGGTAGGCACAGTACCACCTGAGTTAAATCCCAGGCTCTAGATCACATTTCTCACAACAACTGCAGGAAAATAGAACTGCTTTTCTCCCACATGTCCTCTCCCTGCTGTCCACAAGAGGGCTCAACAGGTCTGCTTGGGCTCCGCTTGGCTCCTCTCACCAGGCACCTGGTGAAGGCAAAATGCTACTGGGCCTGGTACTGGTAAACAGAGCCAGCTCCCCAGCTCTCTGTAAATACCACTCTGCAGAACACTGGGGATTTTTGGAATGAGAGGTGAGCATCTGTTCTCTACAGAAGAAATGAAACTGAGTGAAGTGGAAAAATCATCGCAATTTTTAATAATCTTCAATGTAGATCTCTGTATGTTTCCTGGTCTATTCTGAAGAGTATGAGAAAAAATGATAAAATAATCCCACATGGTAATTATAAATTAACTGGTTTTAATGAGACACACCACAATTGTTTTTACTACCACTGAGCTGATCCCCAGGCTTTTTTATTTTGAGACAAGGTCTCACAGAGTTGCCCAGGCTGGTCTTGAACTTGCAATCCTCTTTCTCAGCCTCCCTAATAGTTAGGATTATACGGATGTGCCACTGTAAGCGATAAGGTAAATAATGGCATGTAAGCGATAAGGTAAATTCTGTTTTGATGATTCTTGGTGCCACACTGTGAATAGTGAGTGGAGACTAGAAATGCGAAGTGTTTTTAGATAGAAGAACTGGGTGAACCAGCAGGAACTCTTACACAGTGGCAGTGGGCAAGATGATCTAGGATCAGGCCTTGGACACCAGGTGTCAGCTCTGGTAATCTACATGTAATAAGGCCAGACTTGAGTTGCAGAAGCGAGGACAGAAGGAAACACATATGAGACCATGGAGACATGATTGGCCCACCTGCCTCCTGATTGGAAGGTACAGGTGAAAGGAACAGCAGGAAGCTAGGAGACAGACCAGAACTTGCCTTGGCTGAAGGGAGGAGTGCCAGGGAAACCCCAGTACTTACACATATTTCAAAAATAGACGAATACACATGGATGAGGGATGATTTCCTCGATCTGCCTGCATGAGCTCAGTGCTCAGCTTGCAGACTGCCGTCAAGGGTGGAGAGAATGACTGGACTCTGTGACCAGATGATTTCCCTTCTTCTCCAAAGCACCCTTGATGGGTTACCCTCCTGGGGGTGTCCTCCCCCTCAGTAGGGCCTCCTGAGGCCAGATGTGGAGGCTTTTCTGCAAAATTGTCCAGGTCAGCCATGAATAATCACTATTGAGCAAGAGGACAAGCTTGGGCCCCCTCCTTCACATCTGAGTCCGTCTCAGTTACTGAAAGAAGCTGGAGCCAAGAGTGGGAGGCTGCAGGGATGGGAAAACAGGAAGTCTTGGGCTGGTGAATTCACCACACGGAAGCCCAGCACCGGCCCCATGGGAAGTGAGCCTCTCCCAAGAGCAGTCCCAGCTGGATGCAGTCATTTGTTAAGGACAAAAGCCAGCATCAGGCACTGCTGCAGATATTGGGAGAGTCCAAGAGATGTGGTATCTTCCTGGGAGTGTGGCCCAGAACAGGAGAGACTGAGGTGAGCTCAGTACCCTGCTGTGTGGCCACACCTTCAGCAGGAGGCGGCCTGTGCCAGCCCACGCACACTGGGCTCGGCACCCATTAGCTCCTGTTCAGCTCAGGGCTGCACTAGGTCAATGAATCATCTAAACACATAGGTGGCCACCACAGCACATAAGATAGGAAGGGCATCCCTGGGAGGAAGGCAGTGTGTACTTGTAACAGACAGGCTTGGGGATCTCCAGAACAGCACAATTGATCTATAGGGCTGGATAACTCTTTACTGCAGAAGTCACATGTGTATTGTGTCCTCCAGTGGAGGCCTCCCCCTCAGCTGTGATAAGCAAAGGTGTCTCTAGCCATTGCCCAATGTTCTGGAGCAGTGGTCTACCCCACCACTAACACTCCCTGGGGTCATAGCCTTTACCACACCCACTGTGTGTCCTCCTGCCAGTCTTCTGCTCTGGGATGTGTCTGTTCTGCTTCCAAGAAAATTGTGCATTCCAAAATCTGTGATCTTAGAATATTATTCTCTGTTGTTTCAAAATACTGATCAGCTAATATGAGTGAATTCAAATTAAATTATTCATGAAAAAAGAAAACAGTAATTCTTTTACCCACATTCACATCCATGATCCCTCCTTTGTTACTTTCCTGCACATGTTCCCAGGACCACTTAGAAGCAATCCTGGGGCATACTGTGCATCTTATGACATTAGTCACCAAAGTGGAACAAGAGAGACCTTCCTCCAACAAGCCACCAAGCACTTCAGCATCCACTCAGGGAGTCCACTTGTTCCCAACAGCCAGGACAAAGCTCAGGAAATTACCTCTTCTTCTCAAGACCCAAAAGCTCTGACTTAAGATGGTGAAAATTTCAGGCAACATCCATCCTGCTTTGAAACTACTTCCCACATTTCTGTGCTCCCCCACTTCCTGGAGGTGGAACAAAGAGCAATTGACCTCAAAGCCCCACTGAGACCTTGACTTTCCAGTGCCTTTTGTGGAGGCCCACCTGCTGGCCCTGCTAAAGGGAGGGAGCAGGTAGAGAGAAAGCCTGGGATCAGGTCCAGTCAATTTTGGAAGTGATACCCCGGAAAGCCAGGTTGGGTTCTCGCTGGTGCTTGCTGCCTTCCTTGTTGCTGGGGTTGCCATGACACGAAGACATTCCTCAGACCCAGTCCCAGTTATGGCAGTGAGTCAGCTCAGCCCAACAACCAGATCTCAACACTTATTCACAAATTATAATTTTAGTACAATCGGGCACAGCCTTAAATAAGAGCTCCAAGAAACCCACCCACCTATGACATGCCAGTGGGCTGCTCGTCTCCCAGCATTGGGTGGACATTTGGTTAGTCAGAGAGCATCTGGCCCAGCTCACTTGTCTCCCTGCTTTTTGAATTCCCAGACATTTCACCAAACAGACACTGAGTCAGAATAAGTAGGTTTAGCAATTAAAATCTGTGTGGAGGCTGCCTTCAGAAGCATTTGGTGAATTCAGAAATAAATATTCCTGCACTGCAAATCAAACACGCACTGCAAAAACCTCAATGGAATATGCATGAAGACAAATGGACTGAAAGCTCATGGCAGAATCTTTTTCTCCTTCAACAAGGAACACAAAGACCAGGAGTGGTGGTGTGTGCCTGTACTCCAGTCCTCAGGAAGCTGAGGCAGGAGAATAGTGAATTCAAGGCAGGCCTGAACTACATAGAGAGACCCTACCAAAAAAAAAAAAAGGAACATAAAGGTTTTCCATTCACTGGAAGCTGAGTAATTTAAAGTAGGACTATCTCTAGTACAAAGCACTGAGATCCTGTCAAAGGAAGCTTCTTCTTGAGCCTGAGATTTAGCTCAGTGGTTCCAGCACCTGCCTAGCAAGCAGAGGCCCTGCCTGCCAAGCAAGGCCCTGAGTTTGATCCCCAGTAACCACATACAACAATACCAGTATGTTGACTCACACCCACCAACAATCAGTACCACATACCACAGTGCCGGGAGTAGTGGCTCACACCTGTAATCCTAGCACTCAGGAGGCAGAGGCAGGAGGATTGCTAAATTTGAGCCTTGCCTGGGCTACATAGTGAGCTCAGGGCCAGCCTGAACTACAAAGCGCGACCCTGTCTAAAAAAAAAAAAAAAAAAAAAAAGCGTCTTGTTGATTGTGAATAAAGAAATTTCCATCAGGGACCTGTTCAGGCATGCAGTAAGCACCTCACACAACAGCCCACTACACTAAACCTGGTCTGTACAAATAAAGTCATCAGGTAGTGTGCACAAATGGGATCTCTTGCCTTCAGTCCCTAAACAGAAGTCAGAGCTGGGATGGGTCTGCAGTCTGAAGGGCCAGGGAAGCCATCCAGGGAGACCCCATAGACCCTCTGCCTAAAATGAGATGGTAAGAAAAACCACCAGTAATAGCATCTGTGCCCAAGAGCCTGGCAACCACACCACAAAGATGGGACATTGACCTTGTCCTCTATAAGTCTACAGAACCTCTAGTGCCTACTGGCACTGTTTGCTGCACGTGGTCAGAGCTCAGTTTAGTGAAGCCAAGTCCTGTCTTCCATTTTCCTAGGGATCACTCAATATTTCTTCCCTAGAGTTCCTGGACTGCAGACTGTACCACCCACCACCAGCAGCTGGTGCAAACATCTGCCACCTAAGATCCAGGTAACACACACACACACACACACACACACACACACACAGAGCCTTGAAGCATGGCTACCAGAGCCTGCTGCAGATCTTGTAAGGCAGTCCAGCCCTGTGCAAGTGGAAGTTCAAGAGCACCCTCATAGACCAAGAGCGTGAGCCTCAGCAAAGCTAAATTCTTCCTCCTCCAGAGTCCACTAACCAAGTCCTCACTTTCATCAGGTGTCCACAGCTGCAACATGCCAGGCTGGACTTGTGATCTCACTATTGTCACTGTTTCCATTGTGCCCACAAGATAGAAAGGCAGAACACCTCAAATGTCTGTGTGTGGGTCTCCATGCCAGTGGTTCTTCACATTCTCAGGTCATAGACTCTTCCAAGGAGCTGACAAAAACCAAAGACTCAAGCCAGGGATGTAGCTCAATGGTGCCCCACCTGTCTGGCAAGCACAAGGTCTTGAGTTCAATTGCTGGTATAAAAAAAAAAAAAGGTTCCTTGGCCAGAAAAAAATGCACTTTTTCCCCCAAAATGACAGTAAAATTTCAGGAGGGCTCACACACGCTCTGAGAACCATCCCTGAGCCACAAAAAAGCCTTTCTGGTCACTGAATTTGAAAGCAAGGAACATTTCCTGTCCAAGACTAACCACCTCACACCTGGCCACCCTTGGGTAACACTATGGCCAGGATACCATTGGGGGAGTGGCTATGTCTATATAAAAGGAGCTCAGGACACAAAAGGGAGCAAAGGAGCCTGAGTATGAGCAGCAGAGTATGCATTCTGGCCAGGATACCATTGGAGGGGTGGCCAATACCAACAGCTGCAGAGAGGTGAGGACCAGAAGGCTCACAGAAAGTTTTCAAGCCAGCAGTTTCAGCAGAACTTCCTGAGGCCAAAGTGACAGTGCTTTAAAGGACTGCAGTCAAGGCTGGAAAGAAGACAAGTCATCTACCCTCAAAATAAGTTTTCACTTTCCTGGAGTGTGTGGCCACTAGCAAAGCCTCACCTGCCACTTCATGTATGTGTGTGAGTGAGGGGAGAAACTGGCACATGTGCATCTGACTGGGCTCACATGGATGCTGGTGTGGCCCAGTGGGGCAGGCAAGAACTCCAGTGGCCCCAGAAAAGGTGGAGGAAAGACTACTGCTCAGCATTCCAAAGAAAGGCCAAGGCTCAAGTTGTCAACAGGAAGAGGAGACCCATTTATTGGGAAAATACAAAACCAGCCTGGTATGGTGCCACATGCTTATAATCCCAGATCCTTAGGAGGCTGAGGCAAGAGAATGGCAAATTTGAGGCTATCCTGGGCAACTTAGCAACATTCTGTCTCAAAATAAGTTTTTTTGAAAAGGCTGGAGTGACCCCAACAAAAGGTTGGGTATGAGGTTCAGGGGTAGAGTACTGGCCTGGCAACTGTGAGGCCCTGGGTTAAATCCCTAGTATCAGAAACCAATACAGAACAAAGAAAACCAGAAAGCCAACAGGGAAGATGGCAAAAGTAACATCATGACAATACCTAGTTGAAGGTTCTGGAAAGCCGCACTCTTGAACATCACCAGTGAGGATTTACAAAGGCTACAATCTTACCTGCAAGTAACAAAAATGGGAGAAAAACACCTAAAAGTTTACTGCACTTTAACCCAAGATTCCACATTCACAAATGTATCCTACACCACAGTGCATATGTTTACTGTGTATTACAAACATGTACTAATAAAAAAGAGGAGAGTGGTAAGATATATATGTTGGAGATAAGTGGGACCATTCAGAGAGGGACTCATGGCAGTGTGTTGTTGGAAATCTACAAAGTTTCCACTTTTTCACCCTTCTGTACACAGTTGTAATAAAACTTTATTTAAAAAACAAATGTAGGGAGCCAGAGATTTAGCTCAATGGTTCTGGCACCTATCTAGCAAACACAGGTCCCCGGTTCGATCCCTGGTAACCACATACAACAATACTGGGCGTGGTAGCTCACACCCTCCGGCAATCAGTACCATGTACCACAAATGCTGGGCTTGGTGGCTCATACCTGTAATCCCAGCACTTGGGAGGCAGAGGCAGGAGGATTGCTGAATTCGAGGCTTGCCTGGGCTACATAGTGAGCTCAGGGCTAGCCTGAGCTACAAAGCAAGACCCTGTCTCAAAAGAAAAAAAAAAATTCGGGTCCAGAGATATAGCTCAGTGACACCATGTGCCTACCTGGTCACGCCCACCAGCAATCAGTACCACACACACCACAATTCTGGGCATGATGGCTCACTCCTATAATCCCAGCACTCTGGAGGCAGAGGCAAGAGAATTTCTGAGTTCAAGGGTTGCCTGGGCTACACAGTGAGCTAGGGCCAGCCTGAACTACAAAGTGAAACCCTGTCTCAAAAAAGAAAAGCAGAAGAAGAAAGAAGAAGAAGAAGAAGAAGAAGAAGAAGAAGAAGAAGAAGAAGAAGAAGAAGAAG
>PVIC010004785.1:0-59476 GCA_004025085.1 Thryonomys swinderianus | reverse complement strand
TGACAGGCGTGAGCCACCACGTCCGGCATTGTGGTATGTGGTGTTGATTGTTGGTGGGCGTGTCTCCACACCCAGCATTCTATGTGGTTACCGGGGATCAAACTCAGGTCCTTGCTCTTGTGAGGCAGGCGCCGGAACCACTGAGCTAACCCTCTGGCCCTCAAGGTAACTATTTCTTAATTCCTCACTCAGTAGACCAAAGGTAGACATGGCTGATAGGGCCCTTCCATGAGCACTGGTGACTTGGGGTTCTTTATCTTTTGGCTCCAGAATCCTAAATATGTTGCTTCATGATCCAAAGTAGCTAGCTGTTAAAACCTAGCCAGGATAATTACATTCCAGCAGCAAGGGGAACAAGGGAACCCCCAGAGTACATAGCCTTCTGTAACCTTCTCCTACCATCTTCCCTAATAGGAAAAACTCGGCTTGGATTAAGATATGACACAACCCCAGCCACTGGTAGACTCTGGAGGGAAATTAATCTCATGGTGGGTATCATCTCAGTCACATGTTCTCCCATAAACACAAGAGAAGCTGAACAACGTGTTCTTTTTAATGAAGTGCACAGCAAAAATCAGGCATTGCTTCTAGGATGACCACTTGTTTGGGCTTGCTGAAAATTGTGTTTGATACATGTTGTCCTGGCATAATTGTTAATATCACATCCTTCTCTCTCAAGATGATAAATTATATGGTTATCTGATAAATTATACCCTCATCTACCAGCAAGAAACAGATGATAGAATAGGTAACTTATTCTGCCACAGATCTTAGAGGAATCGCCCAAGAGAGCCTTGGCAGAAGATGGAAACCTCTCTGCCAGCCTGCAGTCATCCTGCAGTGATGCTCCGAGTGCTACTGGTGACTTGTGCAGTAAAGGACAAATGGAAGATTTGTCACTATTCTTTTATTATGCACTTAAATATTTACAGTGTGACTCCATACACTAAGCACTGTGCGTTTAGGGCACTATGCATTTAGGTAAAGCAAATCCTGGCACTACCTGTGCTACCTTTATAATGGAAAAGTAGAATCTGAATGGTCCGAGGGTTTGCATTCTGGGACCACTGTTTCTCCTCCTGGACACTTCTCCAAGTCTATGTCTGTCTTTTCTGATTCTAGAGCAGTCATGACCACTGGCTCCCAAGACGTCCTTACTAGCTCGTTAAGAACGTGAACCCTGACCCTAACCCTAAGCTCTCAGAACAGCTACAATAGAAGTTCCTGTGCAGCCTGAGCTGGTTTGGGGTTAATAGCTATTGGTATGTAATACAACAACCCAAGAACTGCTCCTGGAGTCTCGGAAGTGTGAAACCGTGATGAGTCTCTGGTCCTGGGTGCTCCCTCTGCATTCTGCCTCCTGATACTCATGTATGTTTTCAGTTTAGATTCTGTAGCATCTAACTAGTCTTTTCCAGACTTTACCTCATGCCCAGAACTCCTAAATGGGCATCTCTACTTGATTTTTTTAAATTTTCAGACTTAAGCTAAAATTGAACTGGCTTTTTAAATACAAAATCAGAGTCAAGTCATCTTTCATGAGTGTGTCTTTTTGAAAAACGGTATGCATTTCTTTAGATTTATTTGGGTTTGGGTTTTGGGTGAAGTGGAGGGAGTGCATTTCAGTGAAGGCTGAGTGGCACTGCAGCTTCATTCCTGCTTTAGGAAAGCCCCCTATGCATGGAGTACTAAGAAAGCATGCACTGCCACTGGCTGGGAGGCAGGCCAGGCCTGCGCACACAGGCCAGGCTGGCCACTCAATTTCCCATTGGGACTTTGATTGTTGAGTTGTTAGGACAGAAACGTAGGAGTGGCCATTCACAATGAGCCAGTGACACTGGTGATTCTCTGTGTCCACGGTTTCCTTGTCTCATCCCGCCAGAGACTTCTGACCCATGGCTCAAGGACCAAAGCACCAGGTCTTCTTCACACATGAGCTCTTCCAGAGGACTTGAAGGTTAGGCTGATACTCCAGATACTACACTTGATCGTAGCCAAAGGCAGAGAAGTGGTACAGAGGGCTTAACTACTACTCCATCCAACATTATTTCCTTTTTCTACAACCCCTCATCTGTATGCTGGTCATGCCAAACCTAATCCAGGCTGCTTTCCGGTACCTGAGAACTCATCCTTTCTCTGCAACTAGTTTGGAGCTTCTGGTAGGAGGGCAACAGTAACTATCGCAATTTACGCAGAGGAATAAGTCACTTAGTGAACAAATTACTCGCCGCTAGTTCAACTCTCCCCATACAAGACTTCTCTCTTTTCTATAAAATAAGCCTTAAGTGGGTTTGCTTCTACTGAAGAACTTCTAAAGCAGCGATTCTCATAATATACATCAGACTCACCTACAGAGTGATGACAACTGGTAATTCAGGTCATAGTTTCAGAGATTCCAATTTAATTGATTTTGGGTGTAGTAAACTGGTCATTCTGATTTTTAGAAGTTTTAAGTGATTCTATGTTTAGGCAAAATGGCTAGTCATCCTTCTGATATGTCAAGTGTGATTTCAGGCCAGAGCAGCCTGACTAGTGGCACCTAAAGGTTATTTTAATAAAATTCCCAAATGATTCATACATTTGGTTAAGGGCAGTGATGTCCCACAGTAATATAATATGATTTTTGTAAGTTATTTAAGTCTTCTAATAATTATATATTAAAAGATTTTTAAAGATAAAAATAATTTAACAGTACATTTTCTGGAGCCCGGTGGAAATATTCTCAATATACATTTATTAATGAAGTCTTTTATGGTACATTTTGCACGAAGTCCTTAAAGCCCCATGTGTTATACTTACAATACCTCTCAAACTAGTCACATTTCCAGTGTTCTGTAGTCATGTGTGGCATGGGCTACAGATGACCAGGACAGAGGGGCTCCGAGTATCTAACTTTCCTGTCCCTAACACCAAATACAGCTCTCCACCACAAAGCTCTGGCTGAGGATGGAAGGAACCAGCATATTTCAAAAAGCTAGAAGAAAGAAATGTAAAAGTTTTCACCATAAATAAATAATGAATGTTAGAAGCAAGAGATAGGTTTAGTCTAGTTTAAATACTCTCTGTGTGGGGCCGGAGATTTAGCTCAGTGGTTCCGGCACTTGCCTCGCAAGTGCAAGGCCCTGAGTTTGATCCAGGTAACCACATAAGATGCTGGGTGTTGTGACTCACGCCCACCAGCCATCAATACCACATACCACAGTGCCAGGCGTGGTGGCTCACACCTGTCATCCCAGCACTCGGGAGGCAGAGACAGGAGATTGCTGAGTTCGAGGCGGCTTGCCTGGGCTACATGGTGAGCTCAGGGCCAGCCTGAACTACAAAGCGAGACCCTGTCTCAAAAAGCAAAAAAAAAAAAAAAAAAAAAAAAAAAATACTCTGTGTGTGTGTGTATAGACACAGGGGGGTGTTACTTCATCAATATATGAAATTTTTATGTTATTAAGTAACAGTTAAAAATAAATTTAATTTAAAAGTAAACTTGCATCAACCAGTCCTTTCAAAGCTCAGTTTACACTGCTCACCTTGACCCATTTTTCACAATAATTTAGCACATCCTGCCCCGATCCCTCCGAGTCCGAGGCCCAGTATGCTTTACACCCAAAAGCCTTCATCATATGCTTCCAGATCAAAATCCTTGGTTCCTGATCTAGATTTTACAGACTGAGCCCATGTTTCCACCTATTAGGAAAGATAGTAAAGATGGCTCTGGAAGGCTAATGGTGGAGTGTCATTAGAATTATAAAACAGTAATCCTTTTTTAATAAAAATAAAACATAGACTTCAAAAAGTTGACATACAAAAGCCAATTTCTGATGAGGAGCAGCAGCCTTCCTGAGAATGCTGAATCACTGTACAGTGCTTCTGGAGCACTTGCATGGTTACCACCGCCTGGACCCCACCCCATGATGCGGAAAACAAAGGCCTGATGCTCCATCACCAACAACATTTCACAGGAGAGCGGTGACACTTCTCTTGATTGCTCTAAAACTCAAGTAGGACAAAGTGGAATATTCAAAAAAAACTTTATGAATAACCTGACAGGACTAACAACAAAAATAGCAGAACCAATACATTTAAAATATCTGACTTTTAAAGCTTAGCCTGTTTTCTATAGAAGTGACACTATTATTTCCCATGGGACAGTAAAGAGAATTAGGACAAAACTTGTCAAGATCCTCCCTTCCTCACACCTCTCTTCCCCCTCTGCAGGGTGACAATTATATTCAGTGAACAAACCTGGCTCTTCAAAACTTCTTGCTCCTTCTTGGCCTAGTTAGGTACTATCCAACAGCACAACTACTAGACACGGGTAGCTACAGAGTACTTGAAATAAGCAAGTTCAAGCCAAACAGTACACAACAGATACACGGGTTCGGGCAGGCACAGTGCGTGTCCCACTGGGGCTGCACGGTGGATACAGTGGCCTAACACACTCACTCCTCATCCTGCGGTTCTATAAGTCAGAAGCCACACAGCGTGAGACTCATATAGCCATGTGTCCACAGCTTCTTTCTTTTCCAGAGTTCGGAAGATAAATGCGCCTCCAGCTCCACTCAGCCCCTTGTAGGGCCAGGAGCTCTTCTCATGGTTATCAGCCAGAGGCCCCTCTTCACTGCTAAAGCACCCACTTTCCTTGTTACTCCTTTATCTTCACCTTCAAAACAACAAGGACACAGAATCTTTCACATGCTTCGAACTCTGGCTGCTTGTGTGACAGTACTTCTCTTGCTGCAGGTCTTGCTTCCTGTCTAGGTGAATCTGCTGCTAAGAACTCCTGTGAGAGAACTTTCTAGAACACACACTGAGAGTTTCAGGACTACGTCCCAAGCCAGTCACTACTCACTATCTGTGGAGAGAAACCACTTCACCATGTTTTAGGGGTGAAATTCATCGCTGCTTGGCCCAAGTTTATGAAGGCTTACAAGTACCACCTTGAAAAGAATCCAGCAGAAGAAAAGTTTGACTAGATTTCTCATGTTTATGAGATGCCCTCTTATGAAAAGAAATGGCCAAAGAGGAAAACAAACAGGTAAAGAAAATGAAGCTGGTGAAGGTTTTGGCTCCTCCATGGGTATCTTTGATATGTTCTCTGAAGGAAGAATAAGGACAGAGAAAAGAAAGGTAAAAATGTCACACTTTTGTTCCCTGGAGCTTCAGGTGGTTTATATAACTGTAACAAGAAAACTAGCTCCACAAAGGGAGTGATACATGACGAATGTAAAAGTCGAGATGATCAGAATAGAGGAATAGAATGATGTCCAACTGCTGACTCCCCGGATTACAAGTGAAAATTAAGGGCAGGACCTTGAGTAGTTCAGAAAATTCACTCTCTCTCTGCACAGAGTAAGGGAACTGGGAGCAGATGAGCCTTACGAGTAAGTGTGAAAACTGCCGTGTAGAGAAGACAGTTGAAGAGAAGGCAGCACTCACATGGACAAGAGACGAAAGACATCGAAGACAACCTCCCGTGGTGAAGAAGGCAAACACAGGGCTGGAGCCAGGAGAGGCTGCCAGAAGTTTAGATCAGAAGGACCCCATTCTTACTCACCGAGGAGAGTTTCTCTGACGATTGGCCATAAACTTATGGAATCATTGGTGGATTCCAAAAGTCTCGAAATCTGAATTATATTCATTAGCTCTCTCATGGGTCAGGTGGTGAAGCAGAGAAACCAGTTTACTGCAGACCGCATGTGAGCAGTGTCCCAATCAGCCAACGTAAGGTTAACTCTGACATGAACTTTCTGTACTGAACTGGAAATTTTAAAAGCCGCTTCAGTAGTAGAGATGCATTGGTCTGTATAGTTTTCTGTATTAAGTAGAATTCAATGGGACCCCTTTGGTTTATGTGACTTCTTCAGTTGTTACTGGAAGATGATATAATGATACAGAACTTAGCATGTTTGTGGGTCATATTTGTTAATCAGTCCTGGTGACATTTAATGCCTTTGGCCCAAGATAAGCCCCTGAAATCCATTTCTGGAACTGGGTAGCTTAGAAGTCAAAGTGAAGAGATGTCTGCACACAGAAGCAACCTGCACATATGATACAGAAATATTTTCTCATGTATGTTACATATATACTTTAAACCATTTGGCTCTAATGTGCTCTAAGGGGCTGGAATTTAATTCTTTAAAATGACATGAATTTACTGTTGGGAACAGAGACTGTCATGATCAATGATTTTAATTGTATGTTTGCAGCTCATCATATGGTCACATCTCATGCCTGGATATGATTAAGCCACTATTGAAAAGTGTGTTTCTATAGTTCATTGATTACAGAATACCTTCAATTCGTGTCAGCATAGGTTTTTTTTCTCTCCAGACAAAAGTATTGGCTTTTCACTAAGACACACAACTTTCAGTTTTAACTAGTTAAATTTAACTGTACAAAAAAAATACTGCCCAACTGTTTAAGAAAAACAAGCACGTGGGATTAAACTGTGAGATCCATAACCTCAATCGCAGCTGTCAAGTCTCTTTTACCACGTAACACGACATATTCAAATGCGTCTGGGTTCAGGAGCCATTCTACCTGGTACAGAATGAAGAAACGTAAACCACGGTCTAAATAATTTTATATTGATCTCATACTGAAATAAGGATACTTTAAATGTATTGGCTTGAGTAAAATATAATTAAAATTAACTCCATCTGCTTCTTAGTAGTATTTTATTTTTAAGGAGACTCTAGAGCATTTAAAATTATATATGTGGCTGATACTCTTACCTTGGACTATACTTCTGTCACCCAGCACTTGTCTGTATGTAGAGTCTCTGACACCAGCGTGGAGACCCGTCCATTGCCTGAGAGAGGCTCCGCATTCAATCATGTGTGGTCTTGTGTGGCCCCATGACTCAGCTCGCATGATATGACACCAAAACCACATCTTCCATGTAAGAGAGCCTCAGTCAGTTAGGACATGGAGATGCTTTTCTAATAAGAGGAACTCCAGCATGTAGAAGAGTTGTTTCAGCAAATGTTCCATAAGCCGACTATAACAGATGTCAGTGACCAGCTGGTAAAAGAAAGACTGGAAAGAAGTGCACTGCTCTCCATATCCCAGTAAAAACAAACACTTCCGGTCTGTGGAGCAAGTGACTTCCCTCCTTCTGCTGCTGCAAACTGGACCGTATTTACGGTCACATCTCTGTGAAACAGTGCGATGCAGTACAGGAAAAATCATTATTCTCTACCCAGTGAACCAGTAATTAACCCAACATGCCCCTTACTGTGCACTTTATTTGGCTTTGGTGACTAAATCACAGCATTGAATCTGTGACTGTTTTCAAAACTGCATTTTAAAAATATTTTTGGATGTGCCAGTTTGGTGGCGAGTTGTTTTTGTTTAATTTAGCAAAACACCAGTATGCTCTACTCGGGTGTTAGACCCCATCCACCTGCAGAGAGCCTGACTGGGCTCCTCAGGCTCTGGGCCTGGCCTGCTCCCAGCCCAGAAGGGGCCCACAAGAGGAAGCAAAGGCTGCATTTGCACCTCACGTGCTCCACAGCAGAGCTCCTCTGAAGAGAAGCTAGGGCTGCCAAGTCAGAGAGCAGTTTTCAGACTATCCTTCTCTGCCCAGAGTTCACACAATTATGAGGGACCAGACCCATTTTGCCGTAATCCACCTCTTCAGGGGTCCCACTGGCTCACAGGAAATAGTGCATACCGATATGAATCTAACACACATCAACATTTTGAATAAAGTTTGTTAATTGAAAGAATTATAGACCAACCAAAGTATTCTTCCAAATCTATTGTCACATCTTTGTGGACTTTACTGCTTCTCAGCAATTTTTTTCTCCTCAAGAAAAACAGACAAGCAACATTTATTCAGGGGAAAAATAAGGCAAACTGTTTCTTTCTTATTATTTTTATTGTTTGAGGTTTCTTTTAGACTATAATGTGATATTGTGATTTTGGAATGGGGAAACAAAACCCCTTGTCTTTCAAACATAAGAATGTGATTGTGCGCCATTGTTGCCAACAATGAGCTAAAGAGGTTAATGGATCACAGAGCTGGCGAACAGCCATCCCTCCCTGCTGGATTTATTACACAATATACATTTTGTTGTGCTGCTGTGCTTATGATTCTAAGTAGTTGGTAAATAAGTTTACTTAGATTTGTCATCTCTTTCTAGAACTCAACAGTTTCGTCTTTCAGGCCAGCCTGACAGTGCGTGCACACACACACACACACACACACGCACTCACGCAATTGGAGCTCCTGGCCTTCCAAGTCCACCGTGCAGAGGTGGAGGGCCAAAGCGGCCAGGACGGGTTGCGGCTGCTTCCCAAGTACCTAGTGAATGAGGCCTGCGATCTGCACCCACCTTCCCCAGGCTAAATGAATGGCAGTAGTGAAGGGCCACGAGCTGGGAAGAGCGCGCTTCCCAGGGGCCCTGCTGGGATCGTCCCCGGACCTGTGACGCAACTGACCGTCCTCTGCGCTGACCTCAGGCTGACACAACTTTGCACTGTCTCTTCCACACGGCAAACCCTCAAGGGCAGTGACACTGATTTCCTGCCTGCAGAACTTTTCTGTGTGGTGCATTCTACTGTGGAACGCCAGCGAGAGCCCTCATTCTTCACAGAAGGCAGAGACCGAAGAAAGGAAAACTGTTTTTTCAGGAACCCTCGGAGGGACGCGCTGCACCGACGCGCAGCCCGGTCTCCCGGGTGGGGCCGGCACGGACACGCCTAGGAACAAGTTAGCGGAGAAGCGGCGGCGCGGCAGTCTCCGTGGACCACAGGCGACCACTGCGGTCGGAGGACCGCAGGAAGCAGCGGCAGCGAGGCTCCTCGGCCTGTGTCACGGGCGACAGCGACGCGGGCAGCGGGCCGGTGAGTGCACCTCGGGGTCGGCCGGGGGGGCGCAGCCATCCTCGAGGGTGGGCGGTGACCGCCCTGCACGCCCGGCGCAGCAGCCCGCCCGGCGCTCGGAGGAGCTCGGCCGGCCCGAGCCTGGCGCCGCTCGCTCAGGTCCCGGCCCCAGGGCTGCGCCCCAGAGCCTCTGCGCTCCAGCCGGCCGGCGGCCGAGTGGGTAAGCGCCTCTGCGTCCCGCCCAGGCCAGCGCCCGGAGCGGCGCAGGTACGAGCGCCCCCGCCGACCCGGCCCGGCCGCCGGGCTCGGGCGCCCGCAGAAGGCGCGCGGGGAGCGGGGAGCGGGGAGCGGGGAGCGGGGAGCGGGGAGCGGGGAGCGGGGAGCGGGGAGCGGGGAGCGGGGAGCGGGGAGCGGGGAGCGGGGAGCGGGGAGCGGGGAGCAGGCGGCGGCTGGGCGGGCGAGTCCCCGCAGGCTCCGGGAGGCGGCGCCGGGCGAGCCGAGATGGGGACTGGCAGACGGAGGGCGCGCGCCTCCCCGCTCCCGGCCCTGCGCTCTCGCCCCTGTGCCCGCGCTTCGGGAGCGCGCCCGCCGGCCGGGCCCGCGCGGAGGTGCGGGGGGCGCGCCCTGAGCTGCGCTCCCCGCGCGCCGCCTTCCACGTGCGCCGTCGCCGCCGGGGCCTCGGAGCGGAGACCGGCCCGGCCCGACCCGGTGAGCAGCGCGCGGGGCGCGGGGCGGGGCCGGGACGCGGGGTCGGGCACCGCCTGGCTGGACTTCGGGGACGTCCGTGGAGCTCGGGCCGAGCTCACGGGATGGGAGCAGCGCGGCGACTCCCAGGCAGGGCGGACGCGACCGCCTGCCCGTCCGTCAGTTCGCGCGTCCGTCCGTCTGCCTGTCAGTCCGTCATTCCGTCCACCCGCCCGCCTGCCTGCAGATGTGGTCTCGCCCGCGGCGCGCTTGGACACTTGGGGGTGGCTGTGCGCTCCTCAGGAGCTGGCCGGGCGGGGACTCGGCCCGAGCGCCCGCAGGCAAGGCTCGCCTCGGTGCAGGTGGGCGCTTCCCTTCGCCCCCGTGCGCGGAGCCTTGTCGCGGCCCGACACCCTCACCCCGCGGGGCGGGGAGGGCAGTATTTTTGCAGTCGCCGACCGGGGCCCGAGGCCCTTTCTCCTGGGACCCGGCGGCTGAATGTAGCCGCCCTTACCTGAGGCGCAGTGCAACTCGCGGGCCGGCTCGCGGGCTTCCCGCCCTGGCCTCGGGGCTCACACCAGGGAAGCTGGGGCTCGGTCGGGTGGGTCCCTGGCTGTCTTCTCTTCCCTCTGAATAACAAGTTTCTTCTTGGAAAACGTCGGTCCCTTAAGGGCAGATTTAATATTTGCAAAGTGCTTTATATCATATTACTTCGTGGTTGGGTTTAATTGCATTGCAGCCTTTCTTTGATTTATGGAAACTCAGCCTGATAAATAGCGAGCAAGGTCAGGCTGGGTGGGAACGGGAGTCAGTCGGTGGGGCCCCTGCTGCGACAGCGCTCGGTTCCAATCTGATTTGCTAGGAACAGTAAGAAACGGGTTCTTCAGAAAGGTGCTGTTTCGTAGTTTCTAACTATAGGAGAGCTTTGAACAAATATTTTCACATTACAAATTAGTTCAAATGTATTCAGCTTGTTTTCAAAGAAAAAGTTGGGAAGATGGTAAAGAGGGTGCAAATTTGAATATTAGATATGACTTTTTAAATGTCTTACTGGTATCAGTTATGTTACCACAGATTTATTTAAAAATTGCCTTTCGGTTGCTGCTTGGTTTACTTCTTACAGCAGAAATGAGGACAATTCTGACCGTTCTCCCAGGATTTGTTTGCGAATGGTCAGGGCTCAAAGTGACCACCTCAACATCAGTGTGGGTTTTTTACTTCCAAAACAGAAGGGTTCGCCAGGGAACTGTGCTCGGGAGCAGGAGGGGTTTTGAAGATGGGAAGGAAACTACTGCTCAAATTTAACTGCCTCCAAGGCAGTACGATTTAACAGTGCCAAGGAAAATCATTCTGTAGCCTCTCCCAAGTTACTCTCTGGGTTATTTAAAAATACTCTTTTCTCAATTACTACAATGCATGGAGTCATGATTACTCATGTAAAGTAATATTTTCAAATAGATGCCTAAGCAGATTATATGTAAAATTGTGAGTGCAATATTCAGTGGGGAATTAGAGCCAGCCCTGGGGTCATGGTTGAGAGCCAGAGAGACTCGTGCTTCAGTGCCGGTGTTTGAAGTTGCCCCTTGGACGTCTTTGTGAGGAGGTGCGGGTCACAGTGCTCAGATTATGCTGGCAATGGTGTCCTTGCTGGTTTGCAGGCCTGAGCAGGTGTTTTATAGTGAATAACATCCTTACCGAATTTTTACTCATTCAGTAACTTTCTTTTGAGCGCATGAACACACAGAATTTGCATAGCTGAGCTGGGTGGGGTGTTATTTTAAACAAGAGGGACACATCTTTGCTAGAAGCCGTGTGCTTACTCCTACACTATGGAGACAGAGCTGTGGAGTGTGGCTTACTTGGGGAGCAGCGTCTGGCTGAAGTAAATGAAGGAGCCATTGATGGGGGGGGGGATCATGTAAGGTGTTAACTAGACACACTTGTTCTATCCCAGAACCCCAAGTTATTCTGCGCGTTCAGATGGACTCAGCGTTAGAGATGAAGATGCTGATGGGACCCTCTGAGTCTCACTTCTCTCCTCCCCAGCTCTGGCTTCCGTGTGTGTGTGTGTGTGTGTGTGTGTGTGTGTGTGGGTGTGTGTGTGTGTGTGTGTGTTTCCCTGGAGCGGAGCCAGGTCCAAATGTATCATTAGTACTCATTTATGAGCTGGTGCAAATGTTCTTGCTGCACTGAACGAGAGAAAGAACTTCAGTTCACAGAACACAACAAATATTTTGCTCCTTCATTTTCTCATCTCCTTGTTTTTATAGTCTCAGAAACAGTAGTATCTCTGAAAGTGCAATTATATGTAAATTATCCTTATTCCTTTTAAAAAGGAAAATGTCTTGTGGGTATTATAGTTGAGGTTTTTCTTTTTTTTCTGTTGATGTGTTTGGCAGGATGGCCTTTTAGTGTACAAGCTCTCGTTAGTGAATAAAATAAATTGAAAGATGAAGGGACTATTGGTAGAGAGAAGGCTTGCTAAAAGTCTTGGAGACAAGATTGTGAGCATTACCACTAGAGCTGTGCCACTGAAATTAATGGCACCATAAAATAATTTTTAACTGCTCTTTATATATGAATAATTTTAGTCTTTTAAAACTCTTCCAGTTGTTTAATATTGTAATATTACATTTACGTGAGTATTAATCTGTAAAGGGATTATACTTTGTTTTAAAGAAGGATGAATAGTTGGACAAAATCAGATTAAAGGGATAATTTTTCAAGTCACGGATTTGTCTCCCTTTAAGTCCTGTCAGTTATTTGCTAAGGAGGTGGTTTGAGAAAAATAATAAATAACTAGTTAAACTTTTCATTACGGAGTAAAATATCACTGTTTGGAAATTTATTTAAATTTTTCTGTGAACTTAGAAGGCAGTCAAAGTGTAAAGCTTTTCTGGAATCCAATTTAATTGTCAGTAAATTTTGTTTCCTCTAGACTCAATTTTTGTTTCTGAGACTCATGGTATTATTTTACCCTGAGTGCAGAAGCACATAAAGCACGATATTGGTACTGCATTTGGGCATCTGAATCAAACACACTTTCAAATAGCTAACAGCTATCAAGAGTAAAAGTCAGCAGGGCTGAAGATTTAGCTCAGAGGTTTTGGGCGCCTGCCTCGCAAGTGCAATGTCCTGAGTTTGATCCGGTAACCACATACAACAATGCTGGGCGTGGTGACTCACACCCACCAGCAATCAACCAGCAATCAGCACCACATTCCACAGTGCCGGGCGTGTTGGCTCACGCCTGTAATCCCAGCACTCGGGAGGCAGAGACAGGAGGATTGCTGAGTCCGAGCCTTGCCTGGGCTACATAGTGAGCTCAGGGCCAGCCTGAACTGCAAAGCAAGACCCTGTCTCAAAAAAAAAAAAAAAAAAAAAAAGAGTAAAAGTCAGCATTACGCTTAGCGATACATGTGAGATGAGGGGGAAAAGGAAGTGTGCATATCTCATTTGTAAATTTCATCACTGGGATTTACTATAATCCAATGGATTATAATGGATTATTTATATTATTATCCAGTGGATTATCTTCCATCTTCTTGGGAAGACTCATGAAACACAGCTATGTCAATATTAAGAAAAGGTTGAGGAGTTAATGTGACTTTAGGTTGTCTTATGTATGCAAGTTCTGTGTGTTCGTGCGCCAAGACACGTCTATGAAGTAGCTCTTTTCTGTTGTGCCTAGGTATCGCGCAGTAACTTTGAACAGCAGGAAGAGGGTTCCCTTGGTGGCTTATGCGCTTTGTGAATGGACATCATCCTGATGCTTACAAAGGTTCATCTAGTTTGATATTAATGTGGAGGGTTGCTAAACATATTGTCTTGGAACAACTAGTTTAAGAAACCCCTGATAACTTTTAGTGTGGTTCTGGCGTTGCACAGAGAGCTCTGGGAGCAGTCAGTGCTTTAATTCTGGTAGCGAGTCTGTCCTCCGTGCTACAGAAAGAGGCAGGTGAGCCCTTACTGTTCTCACTGTGTGAGAGACCAGGGAGCTGAGGTGTGCTCGGGCGCAGCCGCGGAGCGAAGCTGCTCCTCACCCTGCGGGCCGCTGATGTAATAGTGACTTCCTGAAAAACTTCTAAGGAGGGTGATTGTCGCGCAGCAGTGGCATGAGCCAAACCACGCTTGAGCACAGTGCTACATCTTAATGCAGTGTTTAATGGGCTCAACAATTTTCTCGGGCTCAGCTCCTTTTAAATGAGCTAACTTTAGAATGGACACTGTAGTTTAATGGCGCAGAGTATCTGGTCGTGTCAGCTCTGGGCCTCCTGTAACGTCCTCGGAACGTGGACTCGTGCAGAGGGCAGTGATGTGTGTCACAGGGAGGCCGGCTGCAGGACCGGAGCGTACCTGCGGTGCGATAGAGGGGGACGCCGCTCCACCCGCTCTGCGTCCACAGACACCCCCTCAGTGTTCACCGTAGGAGCTGAAGCAGGATATTTCACAAGCTGCTTGTCCAGAAAGAAATACTTCAAGTGTATTTAAAATTGCATCGTTCTGAAAGGTGCGCTTTAATACTGAGCAGACATTTTGCTTCTCAGGACGACCTGAAGGGATGAAACCGTAGAATAATGACCTTTTTTGAGACCAAGGCAAGAGAGGAGGAAGGTGGTGCAGAGTGTGAAATGAGAAACTGACTACAGTGTTTAAATATAGAAGTAGACAAGAGGAAAAAATGCTGTAATTGTGCATTTTAGTTTAAAACGGCGTAGAAGACATAATTAACATTAAGTAACAGAATCTCTAAGCTGCTAATGAGGGAGCACAAGTGCCCTATCATAAATACTAACCATCTTAGTATTTGAGTACAGTTTGGGGAACTATTTGGGAGCATATTAAAATGCCACTGGAATGCTCTTTACTGTAGTTAACTAACTCAAGTCAGTGAAAAAAATCACAATAATCCCAAATGTGCCCGAACATAAGTAGAGTGTTTATTGTAGTGTAAGTACTGGAGTCAGGCAGAGCTGGCTGGATTGGCATCTGCCTTTTGCTGCATATTGGCTCTGGCACCGTCACTCACCTTCCTAGTTCCTAATAACCCCATCCACCACATGGCACTGGCCGTGCCAGCCCGTCCACTCTCACAGGTAACCTGCACCAGCACCTAGTGGAGGTCGGGAGGTCGACACTGCAGTGGCACCAGCATGTGCACCACGACGCGTACGAACCGGGCCGTGTGATGCTCAGGACACTGCGTGGTTTGAACTGGTTGTTCCCTATTGTAAGTGTCAGATTCTGCGGATTTTCTCACTGGGCAGAGAAGTGTGCGTTGAAGCAAGTGTGCGTTGAAGGGAGTGTGTTTCCAACTTAATCTCGATTGAAGCACTGCTGGGTGGGAAGCCCGTGCCAGGTGTGGCAGTTGCAGTGAGGTTGGAGGGCAGAGAGCTCATTGTTGGGCCAGGCCAGGTCCATATTCACAGCTCTCTGGAACAGGTGACCTCTTCAGCAAATAGTGTAAATGGAGACTAGAAAACGGTTTTGCGAAAGGCGTTGACATGTTTATGTTTCTTTTCTATCTAGCATGAGTTAGAAGTTTTAGGACACACAATTTTTAATTCTTTTATATTTTGGACTGCACAGAATTTGTATAAAGTGAAAACTGCTTCCCCTAGCTATTACCCTTGAGTAGCTTGAGTAGTTGAATTTTATTCTTATGTTTCTTTGTAACTCTTAATTCTGACAGCCATGCAACTGTCACCGTTTAATGCTATTGGACTTAGGAATTCATGTCCCTTAATGTTATTTTCCTAACATGCGTACATAGCATGTCATTGTCTTGGTACAAATTTTAAAAATGATCCTAGCTGATATTGTCAGGGGAAATAATACCAGACGTGAAATATGAAATATTATGTCTCCCAGCCTGTTAACTATCTGGTACAAGGAGTTCTTGTCCTCTAGAAATTGAAGAGGGAATCCTAGGAACAATGGAGAGGTTAAGAGTAGGATGATATTTATTGACAGGAAAGATCCTGAAGGGCAAGAGGATCTGAGTGGGTAGCGAGGGACCCTGCTTTGTAGAGGAGCTTTACAGAGTGAAACCAACGTGGGTACAACACACCCATGACCGTCCAATAAGGTCACAAGTGCAGTCACCTAGGTAATGGTGGTCCAATCAAGAAACAAGTCATGTAATAAGGTGGATGCAAAGAACAGAGATTCTCCTAAAAAGTGGTGGGTCCAGAGGTCTCTGGTCACCCATGGGGTGTCTGATGTCCCATCCAGACGTGATTAGGCCCAGGGTTTATTCTTTAAGGAAGTTTGCAGGACTGGCCATCTTGTCTCTACCTTGAGGCCTGGTCTTCAGTCAATATGTTTCCAGTCTCTGCTGTGGTGTGTTTAACCTTTGTCCTGACCTTCAGGACCCAGTCCTATCCGACTGTCTGGACTATTTCTACCTAGATCATCTAACTATTATAATATTATTAAGGCTTCTGTTTTTGGCGGTACCAGGGATTGAACTCAGGCCCTTGTGCTTCCAAGGTTGTCACGGTACCACTTGAGCTAAATCCCCAGCCCTATATTATTAATTAGTGTTTTCTATTTACCAAGCAGCACAGGTCATAACAGAAATTTCTTCCTCACAAAGCATTCCGTAAGACATGTCATTGTTACTATTACTATTTCCATTTCAGAAATGAATAAATGAAGGGCTACAAAGGAGTGACAGCTTGGGGAGGGACGGGGCTGTGTCCAGACCTACACCTTCTGTCCCAGAGCCAGGTTTACCCTCCCCTGCAACACACAGTCTGGCTTCTTTGTTGCAGTTAGTTCCCAACTACCGTCCCTTGCTTTCCGTGTCTTGGAATCCATGCTTTTCTAGTTCCCTGTGTCGTCCCTGAAGAAAAAATTTTTATTGTAAATAAAGACCAATTGTTTTGATTTGTGAGATCATGTTACTTTCATATTTTTATTCAGTGGCCACTAAAGTGATAACTGAGAGTATACTGATTTTTAGCAAACTGTTGGGTCTGTTTCTCAAAGACTGAAATAGATCTGCCCGGCCCCTGCTGAGTGACTGGCACTGCGCTCACGGTGTTGGGACTGGGGCTGTGGGAGGCAGGATTGCCTCACCTGGCTCTGCTGTCTGCGACAGGGCTCCCAAGTGCTTTCCTGTGTGACATAAAGGAAAGATTCCAGGACCAGAGGGCCTGGAAGGGAGCCTTTCCTCCGAGGTACAAGAGCAGACGGGGACAAGCTCTGGAACAGGGTCCTCCTGGGTTCCTGTGAACCTGTAGTGTTTTTCCTCCCTGAGACTGTCACGAAAGGCCTGAGGACGTTCTGTCCTCGGCAGAGGGTTCCGAAGACTGGGACTGTGGTGGCATGTGCTCTTCTCGCCCTCTTTCCGTGGTTCTTCACACAGTGTATAAGGGGACGGTGCAGAGTCTCTGCCCGTCGTCATCTCCAGGCCTGGGCAGCACAGAGATGAGACAGGAAGTGGAGGAAAGGCAGGCAGATAACGTGACAGCTATGGTGCCTGAGAACGGTGGCTATGGACAGATGGACACCAGCAGGGAGACTTGTTTTCTCTTTATTTTGATGAGTAGTGCTGTATTCTTCAGGTCCCATATTGCCGCCCAGTGTAGGGCACCACACTGGTATCAAAGTTCAGGGTGAAGCATTATTTTCCCACTAGCCTGTGTCAGTGCTGGGCACACCATTCAATCTTAGTCACTGCTACTAGTAATTGTTGTGTGCTGGTTTTCTGTGAATGGAGTGATTTTTTTCTTAATCAGATGCTTATCGTAGATTCATCCTCTCCATTCTGAAATAGATGACCGAATAGTTAGGGTCACTGTGGCAGCCCTTAATTTTGGAGCTTCTGCATTTCTTTAAATAAGGGGTTCCCAAATGGACTGCCAACAGAAAGCTTAAGACTTCTTACATACCATTATTTTCTTAATGCTACCTCTTTTGGTACCTTATATTGCTTTGCTTTTGTGTACTGGCAATATCATCTTCCCAGGAGGCCTAGAAAATCAGAAAGAAAGGAAAAGAATTACAGTGATCGTAGTGGAAATGTACATAACTTAAAATCATCATGTATTTTTCCTGCCATGTCTCCCTTTTCTCCAAACACAACAAAGTCCTTCCCCAGAACACCTACCTGTCTCTCCAGCCCTGGGGCCACTGCTGCTGTCCAGGCCAGCAGAACTTCCTCCATGATCCATGGTGGCCTCTGCCTGGAGTTTTAGTGACCTTTCTCTTCAGTGTCTGAAGTGTTCCCTAGCTACACACTAGATTCTGCAGTTCCAGAATGCCCAAAGCTGAGCTTTTAGTTTTTCTTCTATTCGATTTTTTTAGATATATTTAATATTATAGAATTAAGTTCACTTTTCCCTGTAAAGCAAGGGATTTATATTTAATCATTCATTAGTATCTGATTTTTCTTTTAAGATTTGAAATAAGTATGACCTTAAATTATTCTGATATGACAAAATAGAAAACTTAGATCAGATTAGCTGACGTGATAATCTTGTTACAGATCCTTATCTAGTAAAAAGAAATTGGGTGGCACCAGGCATGGTGGCTCACACCTGTAATCCCAGCATTTGGTAGGCAGAGGCAGGAGGATTGCTGAGTTTGAGGCTTGCCTGGGCTACATAGTGAGTTTAGGGCCAGTCAGAACTACAAAGCGATAATCTGTCTCAAAAAAAAAAAAAGAAAGAAAAGAAACAGGTTGGCCTGTTGATTAATATATTTAATAAAAAACATGTGCAAGCAACAAATGAAACAAATTGCCTTCAAACAGACACAAAAATAAATCATCCTCAGAGGTATGTAATAATACAAGTTTTTACAAGCATTGACCCATTTAACACAGTGTATGAACTACAGCCTCACCATCTGTAATCTCAAAATCCAAAATGCTTTCAATTTAGAGAGCTTTTCATCTCTGACAGAATGCCACAAGTGGAAAACTCCACACCTGATTTGGTAAAAAAAAAAACCCAGTGCATTGAAATATTTTATAAATTAACCTCAGGCAATGTGATAAGGCGGATATGAAGCATAAATGAATTTCATGTTGGAACTTGCATCTTATCTTCAAGATACTTCATCACACATGTGTAAATGATCCAAATTTGGAGAAAAAACTGAAATTCAGACATTTCAGATAAGGAATCTTTAACCTATATCAGCATTTTAGGTGTATTCTCTTTGTGGCCACCGTTTCTGAAATTAAGGACAAAAGCGAGACATTCCTTATCATAATCTTCATTTCTCCTCTAAATTATGTGAACATGTGGACTAAAAGTCCCTGGTTATGTAGATATCATGTCTCATGGCATGTCTCAAAGCTGAGAGAAAATAGCAAGCAGTGGGATTAACCCAATTCTACCATTTTCACTTATAAATTTACCTTAACATTTTCATGCTGCTGTGAGGGATTAACTGTATTCAATTTGAAAAGGTGAGTCTATCTTTGAAGTTAAGCAGGATAAACTCAGTGTCTTGAAGAAGTACCTGGTTTTAGTCTTGCAGCATCAAGTTTCCTGTGACTTGGGCTTCATGTCTTTAAGTCGCCCTGGCTGGTGGTTCCCGCTGGGGCCATAGTCATGATGCATCAGGGAGACAGGGTTAGAATACCAACCGGAGCAGGACAGCTTGCTGGGCAGTAGTACCTGGTGAGTTGTGAAGGGTGCCCTTGTGGCTGGTGGTCCCTGCTCTGCTTCCTGGCGATCCTGAAATAAGCACTCTGCTCTGGCACCCCCTCTGCCATCAGGTAGTCTGTCTTAGAGCCAACCGGCCGTGAGCTGAGTCCCCCGAACTGAGCCGAATTAAATCTCCCTTTTTAAGTGGCAGGTGTCAGGCGTTGTGATCCAGTGATGAGAAAGCTGACTAATAACGTGTACATACATTGAATGTTCCAAAATATTGAAATCTGGGAAAGCTGAGCGAAAGTTTCACCTGTATTACAAAGAGACCAGTTTCCAGACTGGGACACTTGTGGTCGTGAAAGGGGAATGGTGAGTTAGGCCAGTTAGGCGTTGGCAACATGAAGGCTCCAGCTGCAGTGTGTGCGGGTTAGTCCCGTGCCCACTGGTCTCCGGCAGGGAGGCCCCGTCCTGGGACCTGCACCCAGGCCTCCTGCGGCTCCAGACACAGAAGTCAAGGTGATCCGTAGCTCTCGTGGTACAGTGTGTATGCCAGGACTCCCCGGGTGGCTCACACAGGCTAGAGGAGAAAGATTTTTCTTCTAACCCATAGGGGTTTTGGTTTCCATCTTAGAAAAGAAGGAACCCGAGTAGGAAGAGTTACGGTGCCACAGGGGAAAGGGGGGGTCTTCATGCATGTGTGGACCTTGTGGGTGCTCACCTGAGAAAACAAACACATGTGCTTGTCATTGCTAAAGAGACATCGTAGCCTAAGAGAATCACACCCTGTGCTGGCTCTTCTGCTGGCCAACAGGTGTCGTCACCCTGTGCTCCGTCTTCAGTTAGTATTACGTGACAGCATGTATGTGACAGTGACTCTGTACCATGACAGGGGTCCAGGGTCACTGCAGGAGCCTTGCGAGTGGTTCACTGAGCACCCAAAGTGCCCAGGAACATGACCAGGTTCCACCAGAGACCGACTCTGCCTGGGGCTAAATCACCCTTGAGCCCTCTGTACTATGCTCCACGCTACCTTAGTTTTTCTCTTTTTGAATAAATCCCACTTTGTAAGGACTTCGTCACTAATTTCCACTATTGAGATGCTGATCACTCGAAGTTTGTAACATTTTAAAAAATATCTGAAATAGTTTTCTTCATAGAAAAAGTGAGAATATGTAGTATGGAAAAAGGAGGGATTTATACTACTCCCACTAGACCATGTATTCTATGTAAGCTGATGTCACTTGTCTAATATATTTTACAACATATTTATATGATTTTTTTCCTTCACTGTGTTCCACCTGAAAAACTGCTCCCTCTGAGACCAAAAATTAATAATAATTCTACTTAAGTAACAGGCCATATTCAGAAGCGTAGCTGCCAAATTTGAGGCAATCCGTAACAAGATAATGAATTACCCAGTAACAAGCGGGTATGTTGAGTGTGGAAGTGAAGCAGGTGGAGGGAGAGAAGGACGAGAGGGTCTCCGCGGTGAGGGGCACGGCCTCCGGGGGGCTCCACGGGGGGTGAAAGTGCCTGTGCCCCAAACCTCCGTTCTGCACCGCTGCACTGACTTCCCTCCTCCTGCGATCGGCCCAAGGGCGGGGTGGGGCGCAGGTCTGCCCTCTGTGACCTTGGATGCCAGGGCATTGTCTGGCAGCCCCAGACCCACCCCATGGCGCAAACCAGGCTGCCCGCACCCCTGTCCTGACGTGGCTTTGGGGACACAGAGGGGGAGGCTAGTACAGAGTTGTAGATGTATTACAATAAGTTAGTATTACGTGTATTACCACAAACTTTGTGTCAATTTTTAGATTTTACAGTCTTGGACTGAAGTCTTACCTTCTCCTGGAGTAGACATGATGGTGTATTAGTGAAGCATACATGCAAGGAGCAGTCCTTGGCCCCGCTCAGCGTGATCTCCCTTGTGTCTAATCTGGTTTGCTGGCAATTAGAAGGTGCGCCTTGGCGAGCTAAATATTTGATGGTGGAGATTACAATGACTTTACATTGATTTTTTTTTTAATACAATTACCACCTTTTACCAGCGGTTACCATCAGGGCGCGTCTGCAGCTCTGTGAGTCTTCGGACTTGCTGATATTACCTACAGAGATGGTATTGAGGTTTCAGATATTTTTTAAAATGGCTCTTTTCTGCAGCCTTTATCACTGATGCACTGAAGAACCCAGTGAAGGCATCCCCATCAGAAAGTTACTTGTTGGTCATAAAGGGGAACCTGTTTCTGATCCGAGGAAGCAGCCAGTCACCTTGCCTGTCCCATCTATTCAGGATGAGCCCATCTTTTATCATTTAAAGCAGAGCTCCCTAAAATAGATTACACTGGCAAGTAGTAATTACTGACAGCTGCATTTAATTAGCAAAGCAGAAACCTGCTCATGACAATAAAGTATTATTACATGTTTAGCATTAGCGCTGCTAGTGGAGGTGACTTTGCTAGCATAAAACTAGAAGACCCTTTTTTAAAAAAAAAAAATTTAAGCAAACATAAGCTTGGCTGGAATTGAGCTTGTGCTACGTGGGAGTGTCTGTGGTTTTACAAAAGGAAAGAAAAACAGTAGCTGTGAAATGTTTTCCTTTTCTCTCTCTCTCTCTCTCTTTTTTTTAGGGAAACAGGCAGATTGTAGAAGGATAAAAAGTAGCTCAGTGCCAGCCTGCGGTTCTCCTTCTGGAGCGGTGTGTCGGTGTTACGCCTGTTTGCTTGTTGGGTTGAGTATGGCGGTGTGTGGATACCAGACACAGATGCACAGTTAACCCTCGAATGTTGGAAACATCTGATTAAAGACCCTGTGTCTACTTCCCTAAGCACATGTCACATGATGGAATTTAAGGTGTCATGTGTACCTTAAGTTTTAAAAGCCAGTGCAGCTTCCATCCACTCTTTGGTACAGTGGCAGAGCCTGACTTTCTCTTCCTGCCCGTGCCATTCCACTTCCATGAGGTTTCTTGATCTCTCTCCAGCAGGTCTTAGTGTGTCTGACTTGTAGTGGGGGTTTCGAGCAGCACGACACATGTACAGTACAGCAACCCCAGCTTCCCAGCATCGTCTGTGATGCTGCTGACATTCGAAATGCTTGTGAAAGTGACTAAGGTGAGCAATCCTCCACCTAAAAGGATGTTTTCTATATTCATTATTAGATATATTACTACTACCAGTATATCCTGTCTCACACTCATGAAATCCCCAAATATTTACTGGGGGTCTAAAATTTGAATGAAAAATAAAAACCCAATGTTCCAACGTCTGGAACTTGTTTTTACTGGGCTAGCCTGGTAAATTTTCACAGTGTGTTTTTAAGTTATCTAGACAACATTTATTTTTCCAAATTGTAAGAATAGACTTGCTAAAAAATCCTGCCATCTTATAATTTACCCTTGTAAATGTTATATTAATAAAAATCAGCTTATGTAGCCATGGCAGTGAGAAGCAAGATGAATATAAGTAAAGCAATTCTAAATTGATTCTCAAACTGATTTCTGTCCTCAGTACTGTTGTGCAGTCTCCGTCGGTCTTTCCTCAGTCTCTCCCATTCACCCCCTAGTGGACAGCAGCTGCAGAACAGGGAGGGTGCCCAGTGGCACGGGTGGACTGGAATCTGTACCTCCAGACCACAGGCATCCACAGAGACCTCACCATCGCTGCATTACAACCCCATGCTGAGGGCTAAATTAATTTATAGAAACTGGAGGTTGTGTCATCTTTGTTTGCAAACACGAGTCTGTCAAAGGAAAAAATTTCAGGAGCAAATCTGCATTCTCAGATTTTACTAAAAGAAAATTCTAAGGTATGGCAGCTGTGTGGATATTAGGTATAAATATCGACACAGATAGTCACTTAAGACCCTCAAGCAGCTGTTTAAAACATGAAAGCATAAAGCTTCACAGCCTGGATTTAAAGCCCTACTGAATTTTATAATATTCTGATTTAAAATCTTACTCAGAGTAGAGGTTTATTTTTATTTTGTATTTTACACACCACCCCAAAAATAGAAAATTCTTCCCCTAAAACTTTGTAAGATTCAAGGGCATTGACTAAAAAGAAGTATTATGATCATTAAAATAGGCTATGTTTGACAAGTCAATGTTTCAACTGTGAAACATCCCAAAATTAGACCTATAAAATGAGAAACTACTGTACAACTGCTCTGATTATATGCTAGTGCATACATTAGTCCTGAGGAATAAAGGCTCAAATATTATTTTAAAGAATGTCTTTGAGGGGCTGAGGTGTAGCTCAGCCACACTGCTCCTGCCTGCCAAGTGCAACGTTCTGAGTTTGATTCCCAGTATTAAAAAAATTTTTTTAAATGAATGCCATTGACTTATAACATCATTATTAAAGTTCCACGTCCAGTTACTAGGCACATATTTACTCAAGCCTTAAAGTGTGCAATACAGATGAACAAAAGGTAGTCCTGGAGCTTCAAGGAATAAAGCAAGAAAGTAAATTGTCACATTACAATTAAATAAATGTGATTGGGCACTCATACTGAGGGCTGAAATTTTTTCACCAGCGTAGCCTAAGCCTGCTAACTATTGCATGGTGCATAGTAGGTACTCGATAAATACCTGCTGAGTAAGATCATACACAAGACACCAGAAGAGCAGCAAGGCAGAGAGAGGATGTGAGGGAAGGACATCCACAAAGTGTATCCACAAAGAAGTAAATCTTGAATGTGGGGCAGAAACTCTGAGCAGAAAGGTAGTCGAACAAATCTTACTGAGTCTGCTTACACCTTCCTGAAACTGAACGGGTTTGTTATCTTTCCTTTTCTGGTTAATTTTTATTTGTTTGTTTGTTTCAGTATCAGGATAGAGCTCAGAATCTTGGGTTTGCCAGACGCTCAAGGTGCCACTGAGCCAGATCTCAAGCCCTTGGTCAGTTTTTGTTTTTCCTTCCAACTTGCCTTATCAATGATTTGAATAAGCATGAATTTGTCAGGAAAAATACTAAGTGATTTGAATATTTGAATGAAGCAAAAGCTTGAGACACTTCTCTTCATTTCTAAGCGTGTTTCACATGGGTAACAGCCATTTCCAAAACTACTCTTTCTTTGCAAACTGCCAATAAAATCACTTCCTAGACCACTCCACTTAGCAAAGAACTACCATCTTAATTACATCTCCAACATATTTCTGAACCAGTTATCTAATTTGGGTTAATATTGTGTGAATCAGCCTTTACTCCCTATTTAGTGCTAAGCTGATCTTGTCCCGAAGCTTAGACTGTGTAATCTAAGCAGGTTCTTATTGTAACCCTCTGCCAATACCTGGGCGACTGACTTAGTGTGCTGACTTGTGGAGACCTCTTGGGTCTTAACCTTGACCTTCCCTGCAGAGCATGTGTGGGTCTCCTGCAGATACCATGCCTACAGTTTGTTCACTTGGAAATGAAGGACTCCACTAATGCATTCAGTGGGCTCCTCCTCAAAGCCAGCCCTAATGATCTTTTGGAATCATTGTCCGAATGTTTCTTTGCTCTGATTTTTGGCCTGAAACCAACTACAGACATCCCCTGGGTGTTTAACCATCCTTTTCTACTTGGGCAGTGCTTCTCTGGTCACACACCTGACTGGGGCCATAACATCTTTGAGCTGGGTGTGACATCCTTGTGCCAGCAACTGGACTTTACAAAGAAGGTGAGGGGTCACCCACCGTGTGGTGCAGTGGTGTAGCTGCCAGCAAGCTCTGGCCCGAGTCCCTTCCTCCACGTCCCTGAACTTGTGGAGTGAGTGTCATCTGTCGCAGAGTCTGTCTGGAGGGACATTCAGAGCCGTCGCTTCAAATACTGGAATCTGTTCAAGAGTAAAGAAGCAAAGGCTGTGAAAATGAGGCAGTAACTGAAAAGTGACACCCTACACCAGGTCAAGGAAATTTACTTTAATGGATAGATATCTGCAGGATCCATTAGAGAATAAATTTTATCTCACACAATAATGAAATAATTTGAGGGGCAGGGCATTCATTTTTTAAAAGTTGAAGTTGGAACCATCAAGCTAATGTTGCATCAAAATGTTTTTAGGTCCAAGGATTTTGTTCTATTGTGCTGTGATTGAATGTCAAAAGCCACGTGCAAATGAGGAATAAAAGTGATGAACTGAAACCAAAAGCAGCAAGTCAGAAGCTCCTCGCCCCGCAGGGCCAAGTGGGATGGGAGTGTTCAGAGGAGACATTAGTGGAAACACAGGTGTGACTCTCGCACAGGGTCGGAAGTGTAGATGCTCTGGGCTTTCTTACCCAGGCATTAACTTGGATGCGGGAAGATGGGGCAGCCTTGCTGTCTGACAGGAGCTGGGGCCCTTGCGGCTGTGAAAGCACTGAGCCACCCTTCCTCAGTGATGTTCCCCTTAGACTATGACTTGGCTCCTCCCCCATCCTCTCTTTGGAGCTCACGTTCTTGGGCGGGGCTGAATCACTTTGCCCACCTGCCCCTTCTGGGGCAGAATACCTTGTGTTGATGGACGTAGAATCTCTTCTGGGCTCCTCACTCAGTGTCGCTCCAGAAGCACCTTCCGGAACCTTCTCCTAAGGTCAAAAGTGCTCTTCTTCCAAGAATCCCTGAAGTAACCCCATCCCAAAGTAACATCCAAAGCTGAAGCCAGTGCCCGCTCCTTTACCCTCCCTGGCCCCTGTGAGTGTGCACCCCGAAGACTAAGCCTGAACTCTAGTTCTCCATTTACTGAGCGGGACGGCAGTGAGGCAGACATTAATAATGGGGCCGCTTACCTAAGCCACCTGTGACAAGCATTATCTGGTATCTTCACCACACTCCTGTGCAGTAGGCTCCATATTCTCCTGTTACAGAGGAGGGAAATAAAGCTTGAACTGAATTTGTCCATAGTTGACAACTTACAAGAGGGTATAGATAAGGATTGAACTCCCGCCTTTCTGAGTTAGAATGACTATTCCTGCCACCCACGTATGACACATGATGGGTCACAGTGAGAGGCGTTTTGATTTCTGAGGGTAAAATTTAAGCATCCTTGCCCTATCGATACTAGTAAACAAATCGATGACTTTATGCATAGCCCTTCCCCATGCTAAATAGTCACCCAAAGGTGAATCCTTAGCCCCTTATTTTACCATTCAGTCTATAGCAGGTAAATTTACATCTGTTCTTTGTTCAAACCTGTAACAACTTTGCGTTACGATATTTCTTCTCCTCATACTGTGTAAACAAGGAGCCCTGTTTCCTTGGAGTATGTGGCTATGTTACTGGGGTGACCGGTGCCCGGCCTCAGTGTCGCACCGCCTCACAGGGACGTCTCCCTGCCACTGTGTCCCTGTGGTCTGGAGGGCTCTGTTGCTGTCCTCCATGCTCAGGGCCCTCGGTCCTCGCAGCAGCGTTTCTCAGGAACGTGGCGCTCTGTGGAGAGAGCTGTGGAGCACGTTCCCTCTGAACCTTCCCGGAGAGAGACCCGGTCGCTGTGCTCATCTTCTGCGTCAGATCAGCTCCTAAGGCTGGCCTGACCTGAGAGGAAAGGGCAGGAACGAATTTTCCCTCGAGCAGGAGCAGCAGATGTTTGTATGTTCGTTGCCACTCTTTGTGAGTGTGTTGGTCTCAGCAGGACACGTAGCCTTCTTATGGGGTGATTCAAGAGACCTTTAGAGAGCCCAGGAGTTACACGTGGCCAGAGGAAGAGAAATAAGCCGGGAGCCGTTCTCTTCATTGCTATGTGAGCAGCTTCTACAGACGTGACCGGCAGTACTTGGAAAAGACCGAGCCCTTTCAAAACAGGTTTCTCACCTGTATTACTTTCCACTGAAATGGGTTTTAGTCACTATAGGAGGAAATTTATAGGCTTCACTGTTGCCTTTTTGAATATAAAATATATATTTAGAGATTGGAATCACTTTCTCTGATGTCAGCTCTGCAGCAGATTCTTCAGTGTGCTGGTGAGAAAATGCAGATTGTAGCTCTCAACACCGTGCAGGGGGAGGGGGCCCATCTGTCTGTCTCAGACTCGATTAGGGCAGGTGGTGCAGACGGTACTGTTAGTATGGACTTAAAATTAAGGTAACGTCTCTTTGAAGTCAGTCAACCACCATAGATTTATTTATTTTGAGGGTTAGAGTGAAACAAATTGAAAATATATACACATTTCCAAAGACCCATTATGTTGCTATTTTAAAACCACATTTATTTTGCACTTGCAAAGGAAATACATTTTTGGGCTCAGGAGGAGACCATTTTCTTGGTCTGACTTTGGTGATAAAATTCTGAAGTGGCCAATAGTTCTGTTCCTTGTAGTTAATGCTGCTGGCAAGAAAGGAACACATTATCTGGGAAGATTCTTTATACTATTATACACTTGTAGGTAAAAAAGCTGTGTGTCTCAATATGCTTGGACCCAAACAAGTTTAGTAGTGATTATAAGAGAAAATTTCTGTTTATTATATGTTAATGATTAACCAGACAGACTGTTCTGTCAAGTTGCTGAGCTGATAAATTAAGTGATCACCAAGTATTAGATCAGCTCCAGCTCCTCTCCTGCTCTTAGACAGACGCACGCTGTGGTCCACAACTGGGAACGTGAAAGCCACATGTGTGTGTCACCGTGAAATACGCACATTCCTCACATTTTACATTGTGCCAAACCTAATGCTTGGAAGTCAATCTCATATGTTATACCGATATCACCCTAGATATAACTTTAAATACCTTTATAGTCAGTGCTTTTGCACCATTAGCAACAAATGACAGCCATTCAGTGGAACGGAGCCAGTGAACGTGAGGACGGGAGTGCTTGATTCTCAGCGCATCTCCTGTCTCCCGGCCGGGCTGTGGGACGGAGGACGATAACTCGAGGTAGCGTCTGGGCCAAACCTCATGGGGAAGACAGCAGCCAAGAAGCCCAGCTGTCAGCTCAGCCGGGGGAAGACTCTGGGAAAAACCGAAGTCTCAGTAATGCAGAAAAATGGTAAAAGGAAAAAAAAGAAGTTACAAGGAAAGGGAGGTTTGTGAAACAAGTAGCTTTTGGCGGAGGGAACAATGAAGCCGAAGGTGAGCGTGTTTCCGGTTTGGTGCTGGGTGCTGCACATTTCTATCTCCACAGAGATGCTGCTGAGGATGGAGGGTCCTGCGGTACAACAGGGGAAGCAGAAGCTTCCAGAAGCGAGATCTGCCTACCTATGGGCTGTGTAGTGAGTTCAAGCCCGCCGGAATACACGGCAAGACCCTGTCAGTGAATAAATAACTAAATAATAAATAAATTTTAAAATGTTCTCAAGAACACTGTAGTCACTTACCTAACTGCCAGACTTTTGTGTCTCTTAGGGGACGGCTTGTAGTACTCAACAGCAAGTTCTGTTGGTTGTTACTATTAGTAGTATTTTCCCCCTTCGGTAGGAGGTTGGACACAAAGTGACTGAACCTGGGGTGTCACCTGTGATTGATGCAGGACAGGAAGACAATGAGGTTCTGGCCAGAGGCACTGGTAGGAAGGGAGCCGTGGCCCTGACTGGCTTTCCGGGTGCCCAGGGTGCTGACCAAGTATCCCACAGCCCATGAGACCCGAGACACCATGAAACCCCAGCAAAAAATCAGGAAACAATTCAGGAATATTTGTACAGTGAGATAAGGTTTACCCATAAGAAAAAGAAGATTGAAATTTACTTACAAATGTTGTTTTTTTATGAAAACACAGTAATGCAAGACATACACTCTAAAAAATGGCCACATTGTTCACATATGGTGTGCATGCATACCTGGGGTACCAGAAAAAAGTAGGATTTCAGAATGGAAAGATAACACTTCAATCTGCGCCTTCCGGGGGCTCTCCTGAGACTCCACACATATGGTCATAACCACACAGACTCAGGAAATCAGCATTGGCCGGGACCGAGGCCACACTGTACATGGACAGGTTTATGAAGCATTTCTAGGAGCACATCAGTCTCTCAAACCATGTGCCATGGATTTGCTCCTTGCAGCCACGACTGTGAACTCAGAGAGGTGTTATCTCACTCACGCATTGCGTAAGGATGCATGTCAACTGGCTAATCCAGAAGAAATGTTCAGAGCTTATGAAAGTCAGTACATCGATTTCTTACCTTCCTGGCACTGGAATACGTAACATCCTCAGAGACACAGTGACCCTTGTCACACAGAATAGATGCCAAGTAAACTTAAACTGTACACGTGAATGATCACTGTTTGAGACTTTACCCCAAGAAATTACAACAAAACAAAACAAAAGACTGCCAAGCTGTAGGAATACCTATGCCTTATGGCTCCTTGGACTGGTCAGAGTCAGTTGGTGAGAATTATTTTAATCATTCTTGGAGGTGACTAAGGAACTATAACAGGGCTTCGTACTGAGTCCTCAGTAGATGTGTGTGCTCTATAGTGCCAGGTGAATTTCATTTCCATTATTGCAGATTTGAGGTCAGTGAAGGGATTGGAGCTGATCGAGGTGGTATTGTATTTATAATAGTCACAGTGCGTCTGGCCAGTGTAGACTTTGCAGTTTCTGAGCAGCCCGAGTCATGGGCCAAACATGGAGTGGACAGGAAGTGGTTCTCCCCAGGGTAGGGCATGCAGAGGGATAGGTTAAACGGTGCAGATAACTTGGCATCAGAGCCAGAGGCAGAGTGTGGGCATCTCTCTCACCAGTGGGCTGACTCGCACCAGTGCCAGTGATTGTGCCTGCACCAATGCTCAGACTGACTGCAGAGGACAAAGCAAACCACATCAGCATGGACCCAGTGTGAGCTTTTCGATGTGTGTGTGTGTGTGTATGTGTGTGTCATGGAATGTCTTGATGTCATGGAGACATGATGACGAGCCGATCACCAGCCCCCACTAAGAGAGCCCCTCTCCCCTGGCTTCAGTGTCCCCCACTTTCCTGCTCCTTCTCAGTCACCATCTTTATTCTGTGTTTCCTCGATGGTCCTTAGGGTCCTTTGTGAACATTTCAGTGTACCCAATCAGAATGCCACCCACGCCCACTCAAACATAAGCTGTGGAAAGGCGAGCACCGTGGCACTTTTGTTTCCGGAGAGATGAGATACCAAACGTACCACCACAAGTGCTTAATATTTGTCCAGGAAATGATGGATACATGAAACGTCCTTCTCACTAACCTAGTAACAGAAAACCCCAATACAGCATCAAATATCGTGCCCACAGATGTTGCCCCAAATCTCAAAGAGAAGTTTTATGTTTTTTTGTTTTTTTTTTTTTTGACACTGAACCTATGATAGAACTATTGTGAATTCCAGGTGGAGCCTTCTGAGGACAGCTGGAAGTGGGGTGAGGGCGCAGAGAGGGAGGGCAGGCAGAGCGGGTCCGTCATCCCTTGCGGGGGGAAGCCACTGTGGCTGGCACCAGACTGGCCCCAGGCTGCTCCCTCCGGTGCTGACCTGCACGTCACCAACACTGCAGGTAAAGCTATTTCTAGCCTTGCAGAGATCTCATACATGAACTGCCCCTAGGCACTTCCCACTTCAAGGAAATTGAGAATTTGCAAAATTAAATTACTTATACGAAGTTACCTCACCGATACTTTAAAAATCTTAGCTGTAAAGTCAGATCTTATGAAGTTAAAGCCCATTTTTTTTCCAGCACCATTTGTTAAAGAGGCTCAGGCAGGGATATGGGTAAAAATGAGAATTAACTTCTGTCATATACTGGTACAAATTCCCCGATGTTGAGTGTGATTGTGAACGGTATATAAAATGTACCAGTAAAGAATTCAATTAAAAACTAAGTCAGGCCGGGCATGGTGGCTCACACCTGTAATCCCAGCACTCGGGAAGCAGAGGCAGGAGGACTGCTGAGTTCGGGGCTTGCCTGGGCTACATAGTGAGCTCAGAGCCAGCCTGAACTACAAAGCAAGACCCTGTCTCAAAAAGAAAGAAAAAAGTCAGATCTTGTGAATCAAACTTTGATGAGTTTTCTATTAAAACACAATGTAACCACTGGTTTTTAGAATGAAAATCTCATTTACTAAACTATATAAATGCTATATGTTTTATTGCTGTAAAAACTCAAAGACAGTGAAACAAATTAAAAAAAAACTGTCTTGTCTCCTGTCATATTTTAGATTAGCTTATAAGCTAATCTAAAAGATTGTTATATAAAGTGACCTAAAACATTTCAAATTATCTAAAATGAGAGGAAAAACTTGTTCTATCCTCTAAGTCTCAGAACTATTTGATACTTGTAGTCCAGCTTACTTGTTTGTGTAAGGGAGATTTTCGTCCGAGCATCAGTGCAGAACATAGAAGCAATGTTTAATGTTAATGTTTATTAACCCAGTAATATAAATTTTTGGCTTGTACGGTGTGGATTAATTCTCCCCTGAGGTCATCTGTTTTTAATTTTTTTCCCTTTTGGATCAAGTTGTCGCTTGCATACTTTTGCATACATCTCCCAATTTGCGCTCCACTTTGTGTCCCCTTGGAATTAAAAAGACCATCAGTTTGATTTCAGCGCGGATCTGATACGTGACAGAGTGAACAATGCCGGATGTGGTCCAGCCCCCACTGCTCCGACGCCCCTCCTCTGACAGATGGCCAGTGTGGGGTCCGCATCAGGAGCAGCCTTCATTCAGAGCTGCTCCCCGCATCACTGGTTTATTGCAACTGGTAGCGATACGGTTGGAAGAGTAGCTTGCAAAAGCGGATGACATAACGGTATAATTTATACAAATAATTATCTGTACACAGGCAAACTGCTCAAATACAGAAATAATTTCTGCTGCCTTGAACAGTGTAGGGGGTGTGGAAGATCCTTGTTCACTCCAGGACTAATTCATTTTCCATTACAATCAATTCAGTAATTGTTATGGAGAAGTCCCACGCCTTCTGCCTTCTTCTGTTTCTCCTAATGGCTCTGTAGGTTGGACCACAGCAGAGGGCAGAGATGGTCCATTTTCAAAGCCTTGCAGCCTGCAGTGACCTTCAGGAGGAACAAAATGGATGCTCTGCTGGCTGGAGGGACCATGGAGTGAAAGCCGGGGAGGCGCAGCTAACTCAGAGCTGGACTTGCCAGTCACCAGGGAAGCATGAGCTAGGAGAAGGCCAGGAGGAAACAGCTCCCTGTGCACAGAGTTTCTAGGCCAAGAGAAAACATGGGTGAGAAAAAAAGTTCAGAAAACATTGGTCTTTCCTCTCTTAAAAAGCTTAATGTGCGGGCGCTGTCCAGACCATGGGTTATCTATCAGCATGCAGGGAAATGAATCCTGGACCTTCTCTAACAGAGCATTTGGAAGAACTCGTAGTGGTTGTAGAATTTTACAACTGTTTTCTGTGCAAAACATCAATCTGTGGATGACATATTTGAAGATTTTTCACATACTATGAAATTCATACACTAAATTATTCAGTTGAACATCATAATATGGTAGGAAAATAATGTGACAAGATTTGTAGGAGAGTGTTTACAAACCAAAAAGACATATGTCTGTATCTAAGCTATAGAACAGATAAAGCAGCACAAGTCTGAAATGTATTTTTTATTTTATTTATTTTTATTTTATTTTTTTTTTGAGACAGGGTCTCACTTTGTAGTTCAGTCTGGCCCTGAGCTCACTATGTAGCCCAGGCAAGCCTTGACCTCAGCAATCATCCTGTCTCTGCCTCCTGAGTGCTGGGATTACAGGCATTAGCCACCACACCCAGCACTGTGGCAGGTGGTATTGATGGCTGGTGGGCGTGAGTCTCCACGCCCAACATTGTATGTGGTTTCCGGGATCGAACGCAGGACCTTGGGCTTGCAAGGCAGGTGCCGGAACCACTGAGCTGACCCTCTGGCCCTGTGGAAACAAATTTTAAAAACCTCCTTTTTGTTATTTTCAATGAATTGCTCAAAACAATAACCTCCATTCCATGAAACTGTGACGTGTATGCCCAGACTTCAGCTTTAACAGTGGCTCGTGTCATTCTTCTGTTAAAGCTACCTGGCCACAACTGAGATTCTCTGTTTCCAACATGCCAAGTAAGGAATTGCTTCTGTGTGGTTCTAAGTGCTTCTGGATGAGCCGCATCAGCCTCACTGGAGAACTTATGAACAGTGCAGATTCTTGGATGTTGCCCTGCACCTCCTGAATCAGCATCCCGGGGTGGGATCCAGCAGTTTATTTATCTTAATTAAGAAGACTTGCAGGTGGTCATGATGTGAGAAGACTCCTTGTTTCAAAACCCCATGGCTGAGAATCTAGTGATAATTACTTGATTGTTTTGTGCTTTATATATAATAAATTGCACACCTCTGCATATTGGTTCATCAACCACTGGAATCAAGATACAGAGCGTTTTGTCCATTTCCCTAGGAAGTTTCCCCAGCTACCTTTGTGAGTAAGCCCTACCCCTTGCTCTCCAGGAAGTTTGATTTTCTTCCTATCCCTGTTGATTAATGTTGCATGTTCCAGGACTTCACATAAATGCCATCATGCAGCCTGTATTTGCTCTGTACATTTGTTGGAAATGCAACCATCTTGTTGGGTATCATGAGTTCATTTCTTTTTATTGCCAAGCAGTGATCCAGTGTATGACTATACCACAGTTGGTTATTCATTCATTTTCTACTGCACATCAGGCTTGGTTACTGTTCTTGGTGAACACAAATGAAACTGCTATGGACATTCTTTTATGGCCTTTCTGTGAATGTATTTTTATTTACTGTGAACTAGGACTGGACCCGCAGGGTCACACAGCGTACATATAACTTTGCCAGACAGTGAAAGCGTCTCTAGGGTTGTGCATTCCCACAAGAGATGGCACATCTGACCTGGTACAAGTCAATGCCCAAATGGAATGTTGTCCTTCTTGTTTTTAAATGTTCCCCTTGCAAGGATTGTCAGTTTAAGTTTCTTTTCCTTTCATGTCTTTGTTGGTCATAAGCTTATCCCTGTGATGAAGTGTCTGCTAAATTACTTTGGTTTTTAATTGAGGTGACTTTCTCATTCATCTGTAAGGTTTTATATGTAGTTTCTGGTTATGGGTTTTTGTGATTGCATAAATGGGAAGGATTCTCGGTCAGTCTTTCAGTGGCTTTTCTGTTTGCTAGGTATTTCTTAACAACCAGAATTTACGTTTTAATGAAGTCGAGTTCATCAGCTTTGCTCTTAACATTTTTTTTTGACAGGGTCTTGCTTTGTTGTTCAGGCTGGCCCTGAGGTCACTATATAGCCCAGGCTGCCCTTGAACTCACAGGAATTCTCCTGCCTCTGCCTCTTGAATGCTGGGATTACAGACATGAGCCCCCATGCCTGGCTTTGTAGTGTGTGGTACTGATTGCTGGTGGGCGTGAGTGACTCACCCAGCATTGTGGTTTGTGGTTACTGGGAATCGAACTCGGGACCTTGTGCTTGCCAGGAAGGCACTGGAACCACTAAGCTAAATCCCTGGCCCAGCTTTGCTCTTAACTTTATTACATCTAAGAAATCTTTATCCAAGGGTCTTCTCTTGGGTTTTATTGCAGATTAGATGTATTTTTTTTTGAGACAGGGTCTCACTTTGTAGTTCAGGCTGGCTCTGAGCTCACTGTGTAGCCCAGGCAAGCCTCGAACTCAGCAATCCTCCTGTCTCTGTCTCCTGAGTGCTGGGATTACAGGCGTGAGCCACCACGCCCGGCACTGTGGTATGTGGTATTGATTGCTGGTGGGTGTGAGTCACCACGTCCAGCATTGTATGTGGTTACCGGGATCGAACTCAGGCTCTGGAACCACTGAGCTAACCCTCCGGCCCGAAGATTAGATGTATTTTTAACATCTATATTTATCAGTGTAAATATTGTAGATTTTTATTCAGGCCCAGCTGCATTTTCTACATGGTATGATATACAGATGATTGTTTTTTAGTTTTTCCATCTGGACACATAGTTATTCCAAAGTATTTGTTGAAACTTCCAATAAGCATTTATTTATACTTTTCTAAAATAATTTGCACTAATTTTTAAATTTTAAGATTCTGCTGTCATTCTTAGATTTGGATAGTGGCTCTACTAGATTGTACTGGTTTGCAAACATAAACAAAAAGTACAGCTTTCTTATCCATCTATAATCATTAGTTTGGCCCAAATTTCAGTAAAAAAAAGAAAAGACAAAAAGGTAGAATGCTACTTCATTGAATGGTGAGTCTGGCACTTCTAAGTAGCATCTGATCTGTTAGCTAAGAACATTACCTAGCAGACAAAGATAAACTACTACTAGCTTTTCAATGATAAATTAGAAGTAAAATGACTTAAATAATGAACTACTTAGTAAACTATGCATTGACTTAGTTGAGGCCACAAAAAATACTTTGGTTGAGGTATCTTTTCCAGTTACAATAATTTTTAGGATAGCTTTATTTCTAATGTTATAATAGAAACATGTTTATTTACAAAAATTGAAATGTTACAGAAAAAGAGATAGTAATTAAAATCAACCATAATTCTTCTCAGATCATTAACTCAGTGTGTTGCTGTATGCTCTTCCAAATGTACAATCACAAAAATCTAAAGAGAGGCATATGCTCTCTAGTTGAATTATTTTCCTTGAATCTCTTTGTCTTACTAAGTGAAGGTCAGAATAATGTAGGATTTTATTATTTTAAGGCTCTAAGTCTGGGATAATCATTTCTGTAGGGATGAACATCCACATTTTATTGTTATTGTTGTTACATTTTTTTGTGCAGCCTAATATGAATAATTTTGTGTTGTTGTCTGTTTTAGATGGCAGTATATATTTCACTGAGTGATGCTGATATTTTCTTTATTTTTCTTTCCTTTTTTGAGACAGGATCTTGCTTTGTAGCTCAGGCTGGGTTTGAACTCAGAGTGACCCTCCTACCTCAGCTTCCATGATGCTGAGTTGACAGGCATGAGTCACCATGCCTGGCATCATTTTTATTTAATACATATATTCTTCAGTTTAAACATTGAATTTTGGTGACTTTGGCTGTATCAGTGTATTTAACCTACTGGGACATTTACATTCTGAAAGTAAACCAGAAAGCTGCCGAACTTTTTATTTCTCCAGTATTTTTGAAGACTTTAATGATTTTATGTGCTTGGGGTTAGATGAAAATTTCTGTTAAACTGTCCTATCTTTGAAAATTGTGAGGAATATAATCTCATCATTAAACATTAATACTACAACTATTAATTATGTACAAAGGCCTTTTTACATACAAAGAAATTAAAAGAAAATGCTAGGTACCATGGTGTAGGAGAAAAAAACTGTGAATAAATAGAATTCTCTGTTTTGTTGGGAGCAACCCTATTGCACATCTGACCTTATGACCAGGCTAAGCTTTCCTGCCTGCAGACCAGCTAGAACCTATCTGGACCTGAGGACTTGACTCTTATCTTCACCTCCAATAACAACAAAGACCCCAGTGGTCCCACAGCTGTGAGGCTCCTGGGCAGCAGAACTACTTTGGAATCTTCATTTACATAATTGCTCAAGGACTGTTGCAGACCTGCCCTCCAAGTCTTTTGTTACTCAAGATATACATAATAAAAGGTGTGGCAAGCTCTGAGCTTGCTGTTTTTGCTACCCACAGTACCTCGGATCAGGCCCAAACTCAGCTTCTTCTCTAAGTCTCATTTCTATTTATTAATGAATTCGCCTTGTGCTGATGAGCTCACTGGAGACCAGACTTAATTGCAGAAGTTTTGATAACTTCCCCTTCCCCTGTTCCCTGCACTCTTTGACCAAAGACATTTTTTTTTAAATTTGCCTTTTGTAATACAAATGAATTTCAAGGTTTTTTTATGACATTTTCACAGTAGTTTCTTACTCAGGTCCTCATAAAGCTTACAGATATGTTAATTATTTAACTTCATTCTTTCTTTTTTACTTTTTGGTACTTAGATCAAACTCAGGACCTCACACTTGCTGGGCAGGTGCTGTGCCTCTGAGCTAAATCTGTGGCAATTATTTAATTTCTTTTCCTTCTGGAAAAAAAGAGACCAAAATTTTTCCTTAATACACCCTCCTCTCCGTGTCCACTGGCCCACAGTAGAGCAGGTCTTTTCTGTTTATTAATATTTAATAAATGCACTCAAACATCTTACAACCTATTTAGGGCGTAAATCATTCAGACACGAGAAGCTAGAGCAGGGTTAAACCCACATCAGCTGCAGGTCCACGACTTCAGCTTTTCCTTACCATTCCATCCTGACTCCCTAGTCCCAAGTCTACTGTGATACGAGAGAGTTCACTTCCAGGCGTGGAGTGATTCTGCAGGTTTGGCGCCCTGCACATTACCCTTAACACCTTTCTGAAAGTCTGTTCAAAAGTGTGAATCGGTATGAATAAGTATGGAAATATTTTTCTTTAGATTTTTGTATTTATGAAGCAAAGATTCAAAAAGATCTTTGTCAGGCATTATTTACATAACTTACTTTCAGTTGAAATTGCTGAACAATCTTTGACCCAAAGTCAATGTAGCACTATACTTGTCATTGTTTTATACCTCATATTAAAAAGCCAAAAAAAATTTGGTACTAAGGTCGAACTCGACCTTGTACTTGCAAGGCAGGTGCAGTGCCGCTGAGCTACATTTGTGGCCCAAAATGCAAAAATTTGAACACAATAGAATATTTAATATTTTTAGCCTGAGGTTACTAATTCATTCATTATAGTGTTGGACAAGTGTTGATGTTTGATTGCAAAGTCACTTTCACCTATTTTTTTTTTTTTTGAGACAGAGTCTTGCTTTGTAGTTCAGGCTGGCCCTGAGCTCACTATGTAGCCCAGGCAAGCCTCCAACTCAGCAATCCTCCTGTTTCTGCCTCCTGAGTGCTGGGATGACAGGCGTGAGCCACCACGCCCAGCACTGTGGTATGTGGTATTGATTGCTGTGGGTGTGAGTCACCACACCCAGCGAAGTATGTGGTTACTGGGATCGAACTCAGGACCTTGTGCTTATGAGGCAGGCACCGGAACCACTGAACTAAATCTCCAGCCCCTAAAGTCACTTTCACCCATTAATGGCATAAATCTATATCGTGAGCCACACTCTATTTGTACTTTAGGTGTCTTAGAAGTTTCATTTATTTTATACATACTGTTGTTCTGAAGACTTCATTTCTTCTGGCGCTTGTAAAAGTACAGTGTGAAGGACTTTTTAGAGTATGCTCAGTGAATCTGGTCACTAGCATCTATAAGTCACTTACAGAAAGAAGTTCAGGTCCACACACCTCTGACTTGGGTCTCGGCATCTTCACCTGGATTATAGCACATCCAAGGTGGTGTATGTTCCCCACAAATCAAGAGCCAGGACTTCAGTGCTATTTTTTGCCTCCTACCTGCTAGGTAACATCACTTCTTCCTTATCATTCTCTTCCTCCATGCCTGCTTGACTCAGAGTGCCTGGTCACCAATGACAGCGGTGTCTCACCTGCCAGAGAGCAAGAATGTTTCCATGGACATTTCACAATTTTATCAGCATACGGGGAGGTGCTGAGAAAAATCACATCACAAACCTGTTTTCTCACACACTCTTTATCTAGAGTTTTTGTTTTTTTTTTTTTTTTTAGACAGGGTCTTGCTTTGTAGTTCAGGCTTGCTCTGACCTCACTATGTAGTCCAGGCAAGCCTCGAACTCAGCAATCCTCCTGCCTCTGCCTCCCGAGTGCTGCGATGACAGGCGTGAGCCACCACGCCCGGCACTGTATCTAGAGTTTGCTTCCTTTTGAAACAGGCCTGGAGGAGTCCAGAGGGCCCTGGAGTCCACACACTAAAGTCACTGTTATTTTCTGTATTTACATTCACTCTTCAGTGAGTCATGCAGTTAGTTTGGAATGGAGTGATACCTGCTCTGTAGAAGGTATTGGGCACAAGAATACCTATATAAGGGACCTGTGATCCAAAGAGACTTTTTAAAAATTCACTTTTAAAAATATTCAGTTCACTCTTAATATATCCCAATGTTTATTAGCATATGCATTTTCAACTTAAAATTTTATTAGGCATTTGTTTTAATCAGTTTAAAATATTTTCCTTGAAATAATGGCTTCTATTAATTACTTAGTTCCTACATATGAGTAATGTCAGGTATAAATTTTTCCCTAATTAATATGTAGTTATCTGCTTTAGAAACTCAGCATTCATTATGTGACTGAAGTCATTAAATTTTTCACTGTATCAATCTTACTGCAAATTGAGTAATTCTTATGAATTTCATATTACATGTACCAAAATTATCAAAGCCCCCAAATAACATTAATTTTAAAATAATATGAATCTAGTAAATATCTTTAAGAGACCCAATTCAAAAATGGGCATCTGAAATGAACAGACACTTCTCAGAGGCAGAAGTCAAAGCAGCTGAGAAGCTTATGAAGAAATGTTCAACATCACTGGTCATTTGAGAGATGCACATGAAAACAACACTGAGATTTCATCTCACTCCACAAAGAATGGTTACTATTACAAAAATCAACCAACAATAAATGCTGGCGAGGCTGTGGGGAGAAAGGAACCCTTCTCCACTGTTGGTGGGATTGCAGACTTGTGCAACCATTGTGGAGATCTGTGTGGAAATTTCTCAGAAAACTAAGACTAGGGGTCCCATTTGACCCTGCTATCCCCCTGCTAGGAATATACCCAAAGGAATTTTAAAAATCACACTGGAAAGACAGATGTACACCCTTGTTCATAGCAGCTCAGTTCATGATAGCTCAATCTTGGAAACAACCCAAATGCCCATCAACTGCAGAGTGGATAAAGAAGATGTGGGTTTTTTTTTTATAAAATGGAGTATTATTCTGCCATAAAGAATGACTAGATTGATTCACTTATGTACAAATGGACACACCTGGAGGACACACTAGTAAGTGAAATAAATAGATCACAGATAGACAAATACCAGATCTTCCCTTTGATATGAGCACCTGTAGATGTAAGTGAGCTCTAGAAAGTATGACAGTTTTTGTAGAATGGGAAGATTCCAAAGGAAATTTGGTATGGGAATGTAATGAGGGGAAAGAATATGATTTTGAAGGAAATAAAAGAGCATATATATAGGTGGTGGGGAGGTGTGTGTGGGTAGGGATGTGGGTAAAAATGAGAATTAACTTCTGTCATATACTGGTACAAATTCCCCAATGTTATGTGTGATTGTGAGATGTATATAAAATGTACCAATAAAAAATTCAATTTTTAAAAAAAGAAAATCTTTAAGAATAAATTTTAATTGATCACACACTAGTATTAATTAGAATGGTAATATTCCCAATTTTCTTGGATGTTACTATTTTATTATCCATTAAAAGAAAACAAATCACATTTCACTAGTAAATGCCAATTCTCCAGCTTTTTTAATTTAAATGCAAATATTTTCTACCTCTTACCTTTACAAAGACATAATCAAACTAGAAATTACATATCTTATGTATTAAGATACATTATAAGGCTTTATGTATAAGATACTTTGTCTTTAAAATCAAAATTATTTTTAAAACTAGTCTCTGAAAAATTATTTTAGACCAATATGAATGAATTACACTTTTATCCTTTATATATTAAATTTTACTACAATAGTAAAATTCTTAGACATTTTTCATTTAAAAAACAAGTCTTCTTGGGCCGGAGGGTTAGCTCAGTGGTTCAGCGCCTGCCTCGCAAGCGCAAGGTCCTGAGTTCGATCCCCGGTAACCACATATAATGCTGGGTGTGGAGACACGCCCACCAACAATCAACACCACATACCACAATGCTGGACGTGGCGGCTCACGCCTGTAATCCCAGCACTCGGGAGGCAGAGACAGGAGGATTGCTGAGTTCCCAGAGGCTTGCCTGGGCACCATAGTGAGCTCAGAGCCAGCCTGAACTACAAAGCGAGACCCTGTCTCAAAAAACAAAACAAACAAAAAACAAGTCTTCTTGATATGCCATGTGTTGAAATGGAAAAAAATGCAAACACACTTATGCTCCACAGCAGAATGTGAAGGCAGGCTTAGGGGAGTGCTCACCAGGATTGTTTATGTTGCTAGCTAAGCTAGCCACTTTCATGGAGCAAAGTGTTTACTTGAAAGGATGATTAGCAGATAAACCATTATTATGGTTTATCTAATCTACAGATACTTTCTCAAGAATGAACAACAACTGTAGAAACTAGAGAAACAACTGTAATATTTATTTCCCTGGACAATATTCAAACTTTCAAGTAAAATACTGGAAATTCTATATATGCCACCACTTTCCAATACATCAAGATTCTTCTGATGAGGTTATTGGTGATACCTCTAAGTGTGATTTTCATAATGTAATGAGTCAGCATTTGGAAGATTTTCAGAACTCAGGGTGTTGTGAAGATGTGTGCTTGGTAAAAGATCCATTGGGAATTAAAGATGGGCCCATGGATTTTAGAGTACGTGAATATGGCTTGAGAGTCCACATTGCAGTAAACCTTGAAGAATCTTGCTTTTGTCAAGTTTTGATGTAGTATTAAAGCAGTACACCCACAGTTAACTGAAAAGGCTAACAATTACTTCTTTCTTGCTCAACTGCATATCTGTATGAATCCTGACTTTTTTATTTATTTCAACCTAGACCATATATTGCAGTAGGCTGAATATTGAACTATTCGTGAAAATCCAGCTGTTGTATATTAAGCCAGATCTGAAGATATTGAAAACAGTAAATATTTTTTTGCAACTCATTGTTTCAAAAGTATCCTTACTTTTATAATGACATTGTTTATGTTACCACATAGAGAATTGGTCCATCATTTCTATTTTTAAGTGGATCAATGTTTTTAGAAACTCTTAGTTTAAAATTCTGGTTTGGTTAAAAACTGTAAGATAGAGCCTGAAGCTGAGGTATATAGCTCAGGGAGAAGCACATATTTGTCATAAGTAAGGCCTTGAGTTTAGTCTATAGCACTACAAAAAAGAAGAAAAGAATAATATATGTAGGTTATATAAGCAAAGATTTCAGAAGTCTGAAATTAAGAATAGTTGATATAAACCATCAGATGACTTTGGAGCTAGTTATTGAAATCTAAAGTAAGTCTTCTTTAACCACTAGAGGGAGCTTTTATTTTATACAAATGTATAGCATACAGGCATTAAGAATTTATGTGAAAAATAAAGACTTCCATGATGTCAGTATTAAATATATATAGCACACAGTTTTATTAGAATCTTACTGCTTTATTTCTGTAGTATTCCTGTAAACAAAATGAAAGAGTTTTCTTCCATAGCCATAATTTTTTCTTGTCTTTGGTTTTTTTGTTGTTGTTGTTGTTTGTTTTTTGGGGTTTTTTTTTTTTTGCCACACCGGGGTAGAACTCATATCTTGCACAGTGGTGGCACCACTGAGCTAAATCCCTGCCTTGAGCCATAATTTTTCTGTGAATACTATCGTTAAGAAAATTAGTTTTACATTTTAGACATTCAAGAAAATATCACAGATCCTTAATTTATGATACCATGTGAAAAGAGCTCCACATTTTTTCCTCTTAACTGCTTTCTTACAGATAGCAGATTGTGATGTGGGTGATAGTTAAAGTTGTTACATTACATCTTTAGAGATAATTGTGTGAGTTATTATGTGCACTTCATAAATACTCTCAATTGAACAGTATTATGGTAAAATTAAAGCTGAACACATCCAAATTTGAAGCCACCTTGTTCCACATCCTTCAGGGCCTTGTCCCCTGGCAAGATGTTGCGTGTTATAAGGCTAGGGAAAGCAAGTCCTCTACCAGAGAGAAAGAAGGAAAAGAAAAGAAAGAGAGAGGGAGAGAACTTTCTCCTCTGTGCAGTTTCTTAACTTGCGGAAAGAAAAAGAAATGTTAAAATAACCCAGAAGTCATGCCCAGAAAGGTTTAAAAATATACTGGTTTGCATGAAAATTTGAAGGGTGTGTGGACTTCCTCAAGTCCTCAAGTATATTGGATGAAGACTTTGGATTTTAATTCACTACAAAATCAGTGGAGATAGAATATAGCAGGTTTTGGGAGGAGGAGGGAGAAGTAGAGGATAAGTATCTTATTTATGTTAGAATCACAAAAATATCTTTAAGAATCCTGAACTACTTTTAGCAAAGCCTTCAAAATCCATTCCTATTAAAATATTTATAAAGTCTGGAGCTGAATTCTTCAGCAGAATTGAAGCCAGCCTTGGTGAAACTTGGCATTCCACAATGCAGAAAGTCCATTTAACCTGCCAGGTTTTTTTTTCCAGGAATATAAGAAAGTGATATATTTAGAAAAGCAGTGTTGAGTGAATCTTGATTTAAACAAAGTAAACTTTTTTGAACGATTTAGAACATTGAATTTCCAGAGCTCAGTAGGCCTTAAGAATTCACTAGGAATATCTACATAGTTTAGATCTTAAGAGACTGAGAACATTTTAGGTAGGAGCAAACCGAACACAATACTAAGAGTAACACTGTTCACCCATATTCAGCTTGGAGCTTTTTCACTTACTGGGAATGGATGGATATGTAAGCTGTGAATAATGAAGATCACGAATTATTTTTCTGAGTTATAAAGAACTGGCGGAGCAGAGGCATGTCCCACAGACCCTGTAGAGGCCAAGAGAGGGTAATGGCAAGACCATCTTTGGTCACTCGTTTTTACACAGGTTGATAGTTGAAGCTTACTTGAAACAGAATAGAATCTATTTTCTTTTAATGAAAGTATTATGCCCCAAACATCTGCTCTTTGAAATTTTGTAAGGAAGTTTCATTATTCCATATTGCTTTTCAGGTAATTTAACTTTTTTCATTCACATTATGTATCTGAAGTATTGTCCTCGATTTTACTTAAGTGGTAAGTGATTGATAGTTTAATTTGGCTTCTTTGCTTAGTTCTAGCCATGGTGCAGAAATAGTTAGGTAACTCTCATTAGTGGACTTAAGTGTGACCTACTATTGGTGTTTCGTGTGTGCTATCTCAACCACTGATCACATAGCAGTGGTTCCCTATGGCTTTGAGCAGATCTGGATAACTGTTACCATGAATCTATTTCTTGAGAATTATGATGATTGAAATGAGTGACTGTCATGAACAATTTAAGCTTAAAATATACATATTTAAATATACTCAGGGTTATCACACATCAAACAAGTAATTTTCTGCTTGCTGAAAGTAGTTTGTAGCCTTCCCCTTTGGCAAAAATAAGCCCACACCTTTCTGAGTAATTCAGATATTTACAAATCTAGAAGAGAACACCAGCAAGCAGTATGATTTGCAGCTCCGAGTGCAGCTTCTTGGTCGTCAGAGGTGTTGCGAGGCAACAAAGAGATGGTGAATACACACCATGGCACTAACACTGGAAAGCAGCATTCTGCTACCATGAGACTCCTTTTTGACAAAAGACCAAGTCCTTGGTTGAATGGAAATTTCTATAAACTTGACAGGTGTATTTACCTGGTGATGGTCCATAGACAGTGGCAGGTGAGAAGGCTGTATCATTTCTGGGAGTGCTGTCCTGGGAGGCATCTGAGAGCTCAGAGGAGGAGCAGAGTCTAAGGTGGAGTCAGATCAAAGATTCAGTTTAGGGGAGGTAAAATGAACTCTAAGATTGACCACATTTGGGGAAGTGTGGGTTAGGGAACTCCAGGGCTGGTAGAATATGAAGAGTTTTGTTGCATATTTGGGATGCAGATGCCTAAAATGTCCCCAGTACCGAGGACACTTACACTCCATGAGGCATTGCATGGTACAGGGAATGGGGCTCCAGTCTCATGTGCCTGTCCAGCATAGACCCAGCTAAGCTAAGTATCTGAAAGTGAGCCAGCCACTGAGAAAACAAAGACATCTTTCCTTCAGCACAGCCTTTTAACTTCCCAGGGAAGATTAGTCGCTAACAGGATCATGCTAAAAATGAACATAGCAAAGCAAGGATTTTTTCAGTATTGACTTTTTAAGAAATCTTAGTATCTTTTTAAAGAACTTTACTGAAATGCAACTTTCATGAGAAAGTTCATGCATCTGAAGTATAAAGCACTCGTTTCCCTGTACCAAATGCTTGTAATATGTTCACAGAGTTCCATGGCCATTACTGAGAGCTAATTTTAGAACACGTTATTCACTCCTTGCCTTCCAAAATGCCACGTACCAATTAAAGTCTCTGCCCAGCCTTCTCCTCAACCTTCCAGTTCTAAATAACTACTCATCTACCTTCTGTCTTGATGCATTTGCCTATTCTGGACATTCTATACAAATGGATGTGTATACTATGTGGCATCTTGTGACTGGTTTCTCTCACTCAGCATCACGTTTCAGGTTTTATTCATATTGTAACATGCATTGGAAACCCATTCCTTTTTTAGTGCCACAGAATTTATTCATCTGTTCATCAGGTTGTTGATATTTGGGATTCCATCTCCTAGCTGTTATAAAGTGCTGCTACAAATATTAACGCACAAGTTTGTATGCACATACCACTGGTCTTGGGATGTACCTAGATCTTCTGATAGCCCTATTGTTTGTGTTAAGGAATTGGCAAATTGTTCTCCGTGGGGGTAGTGCCTCATTATAATCTCATCAGCAGTGTTTGAGGGCCTGTTACTCTACACTTTTGCCAACACTTGCTGTTGCCCGTCAGGTTCTAGTCTTCTTGGTACTGGTAGAATGATGCCTAGAGTACTATCCTAACTACTATTAATAAAGGGCACTGCTTCTATTGCTTCTAGCAAGTGTTACCCTGATATGGAAACCAGAGAAGGATCCAACCAAAAAGAAGAACTATAGGGCAATCTCCCTAATGGACACAAACAGAAAAATCCTCAATAAGATGCTGACAAACAGAATGCAGCAAATCATCAAGAAGTTTATATTCCAAGTAGGATTCATTCCAGGGATGCAGGGATGGTAAAACATATCCAAATCAATAAATGTAATACACTATATTAACAGAGCCAAGGACAAAAGCTGTATGATCCTCTCAGCAGTTGCAGAAAAAGCACCTGACAAAGTTTAACACCTATGCATGATAAATCCTTACAGAATTGCAGTAGTCCTTATCTCAGTCTGATAAAGGCATCTATGACAAACCAATACTCAGCATCATAATAAATGGTCAGAAACTGAAAACTTTCACTCTAAAATCAGGGACAAGACCAAGATGTCCACTATCACTACTCCTATTCAATATGATTCTGGAAACATTAGCCACAGCAATTAGACTAGAGAAAGAAATGAAAGGAATAAAGATAGGATATGAAGAAGTTAAATTAGCATTATTTGTGGATGACATGATACTCTCCATAGAAGACCCCAAGAACTCCACCAAAAGACTTCTAGATTTAATAACCAAATTCAGTAGCATAGCTGGTTACAAAGTCAGCCTTCAAAAATCAATAGCCTGCCGGGTGTGGTGGCTCATGCCTGTAATCCCAGCACTTGGGAGGCAGAGACAGGAGGATTGCTGAGTTTGAAGCTTGCCTGGGCTACATAGTGAGCTCAGAGCCAGCCCGAACTACAAAGTGAGACCCTGTCTCAAAAAAAAAAAAAAAAAAAAAAAATCAATAGCCTTCCTTTGTGAATAAAAAACTCGCTGCAAGAGAAATTAGAAAAGCAGCATCTTTCATAACTTGATCTAAAAAATGAGATATCTAGGAATCAGTCTAATGAAGAAAGTAAAAAGACCTCCACATTGAAAACTACAGTACTTTCTAACAGGAAAGTGAAGAGTATATCAGCAAATGTTCTTGTTCAGTCCCTTGTTCTTGTGTAGGAAGAACCAATATAGTGAAAATGGCCATACTTCCAAAAGTGTTATACAGATTTCATGCAGTTCTGGTCAAAATCCCAGCAATGTGTCTTATAGAATGGAGAAATATGTGATTTTAGTCCATTTTTACATTGGAATTCTAATTGTCCTTTATATACTTAAACTCTTTTTTATATATTCTAGATACAAGTTCTTTTGTGGATACTTGGCCTACAAGTATTTCCTCCCATTTTGTGAATTGTCTTTTCATGTTTTTTTCTTGATAGTGTTTTTTCGAACAATTATTAATCTTAGTGAGGTCCCGTTCATGTTTCTTTACTCTTTTAGTACTTAGGTTTTGATGTCTTATTTAAGAAATCCCCAATTTACCCAGAAAAAATGCTGCATATGAAGCCATTTGGCATTTTCACTCTTAGTTTTTTAACCTCCATAGCTTTTGCTTGTTGTGCTTTTTTGGACCATCTTCACCAGAAAGTAAAGACCATTTCTCTGGTGTCAAAACATGGGAGGGGGAAAGATATTCAGGAAGTCTGCTTTGTCCGTGATCCGTTACCTTCTCATAGTCACAAGCACTGAATACAAGAAGGAGCAAGTGGGAGCACAAACCTGCATTTCTTTACCTCACATAGTTTTCTGAAGGCAAAATTTCTGCAGTGCTGGGGAGGGAAGCCAGGCCCTTGCCCCTGCCGGGAAGGTGTCTACCACTGAGCTGCAGCACCAGATCCCAGTTGTTCTTGACATATTTCAACCTGTGCTTGACTTTAGATGACCACAAAGGAAATGATCCCTAGAAAATTCAGCTTTACTTCCCCAAATCAAGTTCAACAGCAGTATGAAGGAGCAGGATTGTGCTGCGGGTCATACTCCTGACTATTTAGCTGTGAGAGCTTGTGCAAGTTACATCATTTGTTGTTTTTGAATTACCTGTAAAATAGAAATAATAACAGTATCTAATTTGTGTCATTGTGAAGACTAAATGAGATATTGTAGATAAGTAGTTAGAATAGCATCTGATGTGTAATAAACACCTGTAAGTGCTAGGTGTCAGTGCTGGCTTTGTGACTGGATTTTAGAATTAACATCTGTGGAAAATTGGCTGGTGCCAATTGTGATGAGTCTTCTTCATTGTTGTTTTAAGTACTTCAAGCAAAATGAAGTGTATCCTACAGTCTAAATACCACTAGATGAGAACATGGGAAGGGAAAACATAAAAATCATTCACATATTTTTATTTTAGCAAGTTTTCACTCTTACAAGGATAAATTATATCTTTTCAGTGAGTAGGGAAATAACCTCTGTCAATCTTTCTTCTTCAACTTGTTTGAATTCCAAGCATTAAAATGGCATTAATCAAAGGTTTCTCGAGTACTTTTAATTTGTACCAGTAGACTAATTATTTTATATATGAAAATCACAGATGAAGGAGAAAGGACTCCACCATTGTGGAAGACCTTCTAAAAGAATGATATGAGCTCATTTTAAAAGAAAGATAAAATTCACAGGAAAGTTAGTATTCTGATTCATAAAGGTAAGTTTCAAGTAACTGTTCCCAAAACAATGCCTTAGCTCTTGTTGTAGGTGGCTGTTTGCAGTGTTGTAAGCTGGCTGTTCGCAGTGTTTCGTGAGGCTGATACACAGTACTGACCGATATAATCACTAGACAATGCGCTGCCTAGTAGCTTGTCACATTAGCCAAGCTCATTCTGTATTCCCTACATCAGAAATGGTGCTTTTCCAGAGAAAGCACTCACTAAGTTTCTACAGAACTGTTCCGTTTTAAAACTAGAAGAGCAAGAGCTTCATTAGAAATAAATAAATTCAGACTACGAATATATGTTCAGAGGAAGAATTTGCTTACCCTTCATTGAAAGAAGTGATGGAAGTTCGGGGGGACATTTCTTCTCAAGGGCCCTGACTTCTTTTTCCTGGTCTTCAGTTTGGCTTCTTAACCACTTGTGTGCCTAAGTGTACTTCCGGGTTGATGTCCTCCCAGCTTCCTGCAGCAGCTTGGATTCCTGTGGCTCAGTCCTCTGGCTGCTGTGAGTACTTGTCTCTCTCTAGGCTGGCGTGTGCTGAGGACAAGGAGGATTTTTCTGCATTGCTGCTGTCCAGTGCACTGTGGTGTGCAAGATGCAGGCTTTATTTAGTTTTTGCTGAATAATGGAAGCATCTAGCTCTGCCCCTGGCCACGTGAAATTCCTGGGGACACCATCCTCCTCCCTGGACCTCTGTCTGTAAAGCAAAGAGGGTGGACCGGGTCTCAGTTCAAATCAAGTGTTTCACCTGCCAATTCTGGCCTAGGGCAGTGTTAACATCTGTCTTCTTTGTTTGTATTTTCAGAAAAGCATGTCCACATTTAGCTACAGACATCACTGCTACTTTCATTCTTTTGTTCCTGTGATCTTAGAGACTCCTTTGAATTGGAAGTTGACATCCTGGTTGTGTTACTTTTTAATCTTAAAGCTCTGAATCTGTGGCACTCATAGATGATAGATAGATAGATAGATAGACAGACAGATGATTACATGATACAGCTTCCATCTCCACTGTCCTGTCTTCTTGTAGTCCTGTTCTGCCTCTCTCTACCCAGTCGAGCTGTGAGCTCCCAAGCCTGCACACCCCTGCCCTTGACTCTGTTCTTTGGTTAGAATGTCTGTATCTAATCTCTAGATGTTGTTGGCAGTACGTTGCAAGGTGCTGATTATCTACATTATGATAAAAGATAAAATGTTACAGTAAAAAATTACCTTTGAGAATATAAATATGTAAATTTTAGAAATCTATTATGAATCTTAAATTTGTTTTATTTCTGTGGATTATACTCGTGTCTGTTATAGAGATGTATAAATACATTGTGAGTTTACATTAATCAGAAATATCCATAGATACATACTCATGTATTCTGTAGATATGTTAACTTTACGTAATTAATCTTTTTTTTTTTTTTTTTTTTTTTGAGACAGGTTCTCGCTTTGTAGTTCAGGCTGGCCCTGAGCTCACTATGGTGCTCAGGCAAGCCGCCGCGAACTCAGCAATCCTCCTGTCTCTGCCTCCCAAGGGCTGGGATTACAGGCGTGAGCTACCACGTCCGGCATTGTGGTATGTGGCGTTGATTGTTGGTGGGCGTGTCTCCATGCCCAGCATTATATGTGGTTACCGGGGATCGAACTCAGGACCTTGCACTTGCGAGGCAGGCGCCGGAACCACTGAGCTAACCCTCCGGCCCCGTAATTAATCTTATTATCTCAGCATTTCTTTTGTATGGAAGAAAACCAAATATTGAAACTTAGAACAACCCTCAGTGAATGCTTTGCATGGTGCAGAATGACTTTCATGAGGTATCATTCTGTAAATAGTGTTGCCTAGTAGATTGAAGAATAATTTATTGATTATTAAGGACAGAACCTGATAGACCTCTGATAGATAAACTGTCAGTATAGCAGAACACTTGTTTTTACATTCAGAAGTTTACAAACACCTCAGTTTTGTGAGCATGTTTTCTGTACCCACAGAGTAATAATGAGACGTGTGTGACCCACTGTTCTGTGAGCTTTGGTGCCTCAAACATAGGTTCACCGTAAAGTAGGCTCCACATCGCATGGAAACTCGATTCTACACATGGGGCTGTTGAAAAAGTTGAGCCCTTTCTTCCCATGAATACCTTATTTGCTGCTTGGTACAGGCCTGAAGACTGTGCTGTGGTGAGGGTGCCACCTGGATGGGGCGCACAGTCCCTCAGCAGTCATGTGTGCTTCCACCGTAGGCCTGGTTTGTAGAGCACTAAGGGACACTATCCTTAAGAATAGTAAGGAGGTGATTGCTCACGTGAGGGCTTTGAGTAGTTCCTTCCCTTGTATAAATTGTCCATCTCCTCATGCTTTTATCTTAGCACTCTTATCTCAGTGATATTTGCAGGCACAGACTAAAGAAGACCTCATTATATAACAGTTTTGTGTCTCCAACAGCAGTGGCCAGATGTGTCACCTTTGTGAATGTGTCCTTGAATGAATGTCTGTACTTTGGGGGTGTTCTGCTTACCTGACATGTCTATAAATGTGGCAAACTCAAAGATAGTAATAGTCTGTGCAGTTATTCTCCACCTTTGGTCTTGTTTCCTGGCCCCAAAGCAGCAGTCAGTGGCCCCTTGAAAAAAGAACTTGAGTTTAGGAAGGGCTTCCGCTGTGCCTAATATGTGCTTACCAGAGTGGCCTCCTCATTCAAGGGCCATTTCATAGATAAAATTTTATGTATTTTCCCAAAACTTTGCTGTGAATTAAACAATGGGCATTAGAAAAGATAGATGGTTTTTAAGCCCCTGTAATGCAGAAAAGAAATGAAAATTACAGTTTTGCCATTCCTCTTTTGTGGATATATTGCCCTTTTTTTTATTCAACTTGTATGTGCAAATGAAAAGGAAGGAGGAAAATTAGAGGGCAAGAGAATGTAAACCTGCACTGTTTCATAATAAAATCTTGCTATCTTGCTCTTGGGAATAATATAGTTCTGATGCCAGACATTTCATTGCAAGAAAGATTTTGCAGTGCTTTAATATTCACCATCACTAATATGTAAATAATTATCTGAGATTAGGTTTCTCCAGCCAGTAAGAGAATTGTCCTCCTCAAGCATATGAACATCCTCACCTTCAGGTGTGTATTCTAAAGTGGCAGGAAAAAGCATAAATCAAAAAAGTAATCATTTGATATTTATAATAACTTCCAAAAAAGATTTTCACATAAACTTTCCATAAGGATTTTCAGCTATTACTGGCATAATAGTCACATTAGACAGTTTTAGCAACATGATTTTCAGAATTTCAGAGGGGCACACGTGAAACCATCTAGTCCAACTTTATTTTTTTTTTTTGCTTTTTGAGACAGGGTCTCGCGTTGTAGTTCAGGCTGGCCCTGAGCTCACTATGGTGCCCAGGCAAGCCGCCGTGAACTCAGCAATCCTCCTGTCTCTGCCTCCCGAGTGCTGGGATGACAGGCGTGAGCCACCACATCCGGCATTGTGGTATGCAGTGTTGATTATTGGTGGGTGTGTCTCCACTCCCAGCATTATATGTGGTTACCGGGGATCGAACTCAGGTCCTTGCGCTTGCGAGGAAGGCGCCAGAACCACTGAGCTAACCCTCCAGCCCATAGTCCAACTTCTTGTCAAAACTGGAATCCCTTTACATAGCCTACTCAAATGCTGAGCCAGGAACTAACTGCTTGAAAACCTCTGCAGAGAAGTTCATAATGAGATGAAGTACACGTGTCATGTTGCTGGTGAGCTTTGCTTCTGCAGTATCTTTTCTACAACGAGCCCAGGTTCAATTCTGACCAGCAATCCCTCTTTCCCCAGGCCACCTACGGGCCCTGCAGAATTCTCCACATCTCCAGTCACACACACATCCCGATTTCCCACCGTCATGCTCCTTCCTATGTTTCTCCATGACTAGAGTTGAGATGCTGTGACTTCCTGGTCCCCTTTCAGATGAATGTTCGAGTCTGCGTTTCCCCAGAGTGTGAAATCTCTCTGTAAGATTCTATGTCCTGCTTCAGAGACATCTTTCTTCCTTTTTATCCCTTCTTACTTTGAGTCCAGTAGCTCCTCTGGCCTAATTTCCACTGGCTGTGGGTCGTGGCTGGCCTCGTGGACACCGAATCCTTCTGGTCTCAGCAGTCTGTGTCTTGTTGGCTTCTTGAGGCTCTTGTCTCTTTGAGGTCTTGAAATGTCCTCACCCAGCTTCTGCTCCTGGCTCTAGCCTCCTCCGTCAGGCTTTTCTATGGGTTAACCATTAGAGATCACGCTGTTCCAGGAAGCCTGTCAGCTCTCCTAGACTGCACACACTACAGAGTGGTTTTATATGCTGCTATGTACATGTAGTGATGCTCAGCCACATGGCACCGATTGGGATCATTCTCCTCACCAGCCTGCTCCCCACAGTGCCTCCCCATTTCCTGCCTGTTACTGAAATGCTTCTGACAGTCTCTCTGGGGAATCTGTGTCTTCCTTGAGGCTAGAAGTTTTCTAAAACAGTCATCATCTAAGGGAATCTCAGTGCCTGGCTTTTTGCTTGGGGACTTCAGACTTCACTGTTAAGTTCCCAGACTATCCAGACTCATTGCCAGACTCGTCTCTCACATTGTGTGAAACACAGCACCATACACACACACCCCGCCCTGCAATTCATTGGTGTAGGTGATAGGGCCTTTTCTCCCCTCCACACCCACATGGAGCTTGTGCTTGCCCTATCTGGTGGGAGACTGTGTGGGCACTGCAGCCTGCTCTGCACCTCTGCCCTACACCTCTGCCCTGGCAGTGCCCAGCTGCTTGCGGGTGCTCACATGCAAGTGTCTTTCCTACCAGACCTTGGGCCACTCAGATCAGAGGCTGTGTCCTCCCGTGTGCCACCTGGTGCTCAGGAGAGAGACGTGGGCACCCTGTGAAGACCTACTACTGTGGCTTGCATTTGCCTTTGTATCTTAATTCCCAGTGCATCAGTGTTGGGAATTGCATCCCTTGGGTAATGGGATCATGAATGGACCCTGTGGTACCTTGGTTTACAAACTGAATTTGTTCTGCAATTTTGGAAAATATGACCTACTTTGTGTTTGTGCAGGAAACTTGGCTGAGTTTGCAAACGAAGTCATTCTGTCAAGCTCTCCCATTTGTGAGTGAAATCATTGTCACACAAAAGCGTTCACAAACTGAGGTTCCAAAACTGTATGTGGGGTGTGCAGGGTGGATTCTCTGCCACTGGCTTCTGCCCCATGTGGACACAGTGCGCATCTTCACTTCTCCACACAGCACAATGTGAGGACACACTGGAAGGAGGCACCTTGATCTCCACTCCCTCACCTCCAGAACTGTGAGGAGTACATTTCTGTTTGGTGTATAAATCAGTCTGTTGTAATAGTGCTCTGGGGTTGGGGGGGGGCTTGAACCTCCTTCTGGAAGAGGAAGTGCATGCTGCTGCTGAGGGTGGTGCCAAGCAAGAGAGGAGAGTGGAGAAGTGCTAGACAGCAAACGAATGTCATTTTTATTTCCCACTCATCAGGCCACTGTCAGGTCTGGGTCATCTTGTCAGAACCTCCTATGTCTCACAAATGTCCACATACAAGATTCTGGAAACTGTTCTGCACATGTGCCCTGGGATCCTGTAGTTACCAGGTCATGCCTGCTCTCCAGCCAGCCCTGCCTCTCCCTCATCTGCTGCCTCAGTAGTGCAGATGGAACTGAGATGATGTTAGGCACCACACCCTACAATGAATGTTATCGAAAAGCAGGATGAAAGAGAACTACAATTTTAAAATGACTAAAAACAGTCTTTATCTTTTTAAAAATGTTACTAAATTCTTTGTTCCAACCTACAAAATTATTTTAAATCCTCATCTTGCTCCAAACCATATTAGCTAGACTTTCAGCCTCTGTCCTGAGCAATTATTCCTAGGAGCACGCTTTGGGTTACGAGGCAAACACTTAGCATTGACATGTGTGTCCTTTCATCTGCAGAGTAAGTAATGTCAGCCCTGGTGTGCTCTACTTACATGTGAGGAATCAGAAGCTTGGAAACTTTAAACTTGGACTTGGGGTCAAAGTACAGTTTCAAACTCAGAGCAAAAGAGCTTTCTGCTAACCTGATCAGGAGACTATTTACAAAAATCTTCCCTTGAGATAACAGATGTGGAATAAGGAAAAGCAAAATTCCAAGCCCTGGGAAGGTGTTACAGATCTGCTTCCTGGTGGAACTGCCCATTTATCAGATGTTCTTCATAATCTCCTTGTTAGACAGTTCACCTTCCTCATCCTGACCACATTACAAAGAACATGCTGGTGCCTTGCAGAAATCGTTTCTACCATGTCCATGGCACTGCCTCTCTTGTATCTACAAATTCTGTACTCTATCAAAGAGTGAGTGGACTGCACACCCAAGTATTAGTGTCTGTCCACTACTGGGGCTCACAAATACTGTCAGATTAGTGATGGACTCAGTTTTCTTCCCTGTTCTTCCCACTGCTTCTAGTGGTAACGTAGGGCTGCATCAGAGAAGAGTGCAATTTTTTCATGTCTTTAAGTGTGCTTGGTGGCAAATGAGCACAAAGCAAAAACTCTCTTCAGAGCTTGGATGCCTCCTTTGCACAAAATGTGAGTGTTCCAAGAGAAAAATTTAACATCCACTCTGATAAGCCATCTGGTATTCAAATCACTTTGAAAAATACTCCTCATAGTAGTGTGAATTCTCCTAGGACAAGGCTGGTGAGAAACAAGAGCCTGAATTAAACAACCTTGAAGAAAATGAAACCCCTTGGGCATTACCTCATTCCACGTGATCCCAGCCAGGAGTCCAATTTTACTCTGATCTTGATCAGAGGGGCATAATTTATAGCAGAAATTTCACAATAGGACTCATCCAGCTAGGATTTAGTATCTCTAAAGAAGCTCTGAATTATCTATTTAAATCTGATCAACTACTGATTATCCTAAAGCTGTGAAAGAGTAATGAATCAAACTCAGTTTTCTTTAGCCTATAACAAGAGCAGTAGCCAGAGCACGTGTGCAGTATGCACTTGTAAAAGTGGAATCATTTAGTATATTTCTAAAGACAGCTTTTGGCATGCAAATTAAATTCTAAAAATGTAATTACAATAGAAACAAATCTTGTAGTAAAATGTCTATATTTATTGAATCATTTTGAAATAGTGCAGGAGTATGGAACTTTAAAAAATGTCATTATAGCTGTATTTCAGTGACTGTTGAGGAAAGATAATTTTGTTTTTTTTTTTGAGACAGGGTCTCACTTTGTAGTTCAGGCTGGCCCTGAGCTCACTATGTAGCCCAGGAAAGCCTTGAACTCAGCAATCCTTCTGTCTCTGCCTCCCGAGTGTTGGGATTACAGGCGTGAGCCACCATGCCCAGCACTGTATGTGGTTACAGGGTATCGAACTCAGGACCTTGTGCTTGCAAGGCAGGCACCGGAACCACTAAGCTAAATCTCGGGCCCAAGAGAATTTTTATGTAATACCATGATGTGGCTGCCCTTTGTCCTCATCCCTAGAACATGTGTAACAATTATTATGAAAGAAATGTACTGCTTTTATTTTTGTGGAAAGTATAATACTTTTATCCACTGGAGATTTTGTGCTTAGCTGGAAACCTTGGTCAAGAAAGGTACTCAAGGGCCGGAGGGTTAGCTCAGTGGTTCCGGCGCCTGCCTCGCAAGCGCAAGGCCCTGAGTTCGATCCCCAGTAACCACATATAATGCTGGGCATGGAGACTCACGCCCACCAACAATCAACACCGCATATCACAATGCCAGGCGTGGTGGCTCACGCCTGTCATCCCAGCACTCGGGATTGCTGAGACATCCCAGACAGGAGGATTGCTGAGTTTGCGGCGGCTTGCCTGGGCACCATAGTGAGCTCAGGACCAGCCTGAACTACAAAACGAGACCCTGTCTCAAAAAAAAAAAAAAAAAAAAAAAAAAAAGAAAAGTACTCAAATATACAATGTTAGCATTAATTTCAAAGCCCATAGAAAAACTCAAACTTTATCTTAGTTTTTCTGATTTTAATTCTGTCCACAATTTAGGCAATGATTACAAAGTACAAAGTTTATACTTGCCGAAGTTTATTGAATAAGTTCTAGAGATACTGCCTCTTCCGGTTCTCCTGAGGAAGATACACAACAACACTGTTGTCTTCAACTGATACAAACTGTGATGCAGTTTATGATTGTCCAAACTTTCGTATTCTGCCGATGTATCAGAGAGCCATTTTGGACTGGTTTCTGTGTAACCTGCATTATGTGGAAATAAGGTGCTAAGATCGGGGGACAGATGCTTGCAGGCCGACTCGAGTCCTTGATTACTGCCAACAATAATGAGAAGATCATTGCTAGTGTATCATTATGTTTTGTGTCTTTAATTGTTAAACCTCCAGAATTGCTGGGCACAGTGTTGTATGCTTGTAATCCCACCTACACAAGGAGCTGAGGCAGGAGGGTTGCCAATTCAAGCTGCCTGGAGAATTGACTGAGACCCTGACCCACATACATCAGTAAAAAAGATTGGGAGTACAATCGGGAGAGCACTTGCCTGGCACACATGAGGACATGGTTTCGTTCTCAGTATCAATAGATCAAAATGCATAATTATTTCTTCTTATAGAACATATAATATCTTCACATCTTAGTTATTGGTTGTACATTCTGTTGGTTTTGAAGTAGTTGCATCGTAATTTTTTCTAGCAGAAGAGCAATAGAAATGAGAATCCAATGTCTGTGCTGCTGTCTTTGGTATACTCTGCTGTAAAAGCTACAATATGTATTCTCCTAGGCGACATGAAGTGGATTTTAAAATGAGTATATTCCAGATTGAAACAGAAGGTAACATTGCTTGGAAAAAGTCTGTTGGGGATTAAATGCATCCCTCACCAGTTTGAATACCTCATCACCCAATATTTGCCTGCTGTGTTTGGACTGTTCTAGCAGGAACATGCTGGCTGTCAGCATTTTCTCTGTCCAGCATGTGCTCCAAATGTACAGTCATAGGGTCCAGTCACCTCTTAGGGACTCTCTGTTCTCCTACAAAGTGGAGACAGCTCCCTGCAAGCCGAGTCCAAGAAGCACCTCCCTGGAGATGGAAGATGAGCCTGTCACTGTTTAGCCAGACACAAGGTACGTGGATCATGGTAAGTTTTGGTATGAGAGCCAACAGGGAGATCTGGGAAGAGAACAGAGTTAGTGTAGTGCCTTCTCTGTGGGTTCTTCTGTGAGCTGTCCAAAGCTAACCACTGCAGACTTACAAAACTCCTGGATCCATGTATCCTTTTCTCTGTGCCCATCTGTCATCCCTCTCTGTGCAGCAGGGACTGTTCTTTCTAAAGATTTTAAGGCTCAGGAGCAAGTGGTCCAGGAAACAGGACATAGAAGGCTCAAGTCTTCTATATTCTTATGTCCTTTTTTTGGTTAATTTAAGAGAGGCCTAATTTCACAGAAGCTTTTGGTATTCCTCTAGAATGTTGGTTTCTGCTAGCTGCCACGCCAACATCTGGAGTCCCATTCAATTTTAAATCTAACAGTGACTGGGGTCTTTCAGTACATGTGAAGCAGACTAGAACACACCACAGGTTTTCTGACCCACATTATATGGAAACACTCTACTGGATTTTGGCATTCGGGAATTGCACTGTAGTTACCTCTCTAATGAGCATGTTTACAGTATACTTTAATTGAAGAAAGGGTTATTTTGTCAAATTTTGCTTACTGTTGACTTCACTGCTGCTATACATTACTTAGTACTGCATACTGAATTCACTGAATACTATATATGTGTGTGTTATATAGGTATATTATGTTTCTGCAGAGATAACTATACTTCTGGTCTTTCTTAATCTACACAGAAATAAAACGTTCTTTCAATTTATAGTGCATATATGAATGCACACATGTGTTAAAATAGCATACTACACACTCCTAGTTTCAATAGGATAAAATTTCAAAGACTGTTCTTTCTAAAGATTTTAGGTGGGAGTCTTTAAGACACTTTGCAAAGGGGGAATTTTTATCTTAATGCAGTGTAGCACACAATTAGGTACTTTATGGGGGTTTTATGTCTTCTGCTAAAATTACCAGAATTGGATATTTTTAGAAATGAGATGTTAAAACAGTCAGATCCTGGGTCAGTTCTGTGTTGGTAATTCGTATTTCTGAAGAGGGTGAAGTTCACTTGCTTTGAATACAGTCAGAACAGCATGTCCTTTGTTTAGGCTTCTTGAATTATGTCCTCCTACAAGTAGCTGGACTATGAGCCTTCTTATTCTTCAAAGTACTTGTTTGGAAATTATGATGCAACTACTTCAAAGTACTTATTTGGTAGGAGATTACTTGACGACATGAGAAGATATACATCACATGTTACATGAATTTTGAAAGGGTTACAAAACAACATCCTGACAAAGCCCTGTTGTGTGGCATTTAACCCTGGGCAAGTAGGAAAACATCTCTGAGCCTTGCTATCCTCATTTTGAAAATGAGAGAATGTTGGTTTGTTTATAAACGATGTATCAGTAAAGAATCTGGAGCAGGGGCTTGGGAAGAGTTGGTGCTCAGGATTGTTAAATTCTTATCATTGTTATTAGTGTGTTATCTTTGGATAATAATCTGAAAACTCATCTTTTTTTAATAGTCTGTATTTTTTGAACTGTATATCATGGACATCAATGAAGTTTAAATGAAAGAAAACTTCAATGCTCTAATAGATTAAAAATCTTCAAACACAGTTCCAATCATATTTAATATTTTTCAAATGCAAACAAACTGCTCTATATCACCGTAGTTTTCCTTTTTTCTTTTTGCTTTTTCTTAATGTATTAATGTTGGGATCTTAGTAAGATCTCAACGGCTCCACCAGAACAACTTTAGCAGACAAAAACTACAATTTTTTCAAAACATAATAATACTAAGACAAATTTATCATTTGGTGTAACTTTTTAGATCTCTTTCTAAAGTTACTTTTTTGTTTTTATAAATTGAAGTGATTCACAAGAAAATGTAAATGACAAAATTTAATGCTTCAGAGAAAAAGAATTTAGTAAATCACTCTGTTAATTCAAAGTCCATAAAAAGAGAAAGAATCAGGGCTGGAGCTTTAGCTCAGTAGTTCTGGTGCCTGCCTAGCAAATGCAAGGTCCCTGGTACAACCCCCAGTAACTATATACAACAATA
>PVIC010004784.1:24566-60925 GCA_004025085.1 Thryonomys swinderianus | reverse complement strand
CAACTTTCTTGGGGTTCTTTCAGGCATAGAAAATAGCAGCAAGGTCTGCAGAGCTGGTTGGCCTGATAATCTGTTGGAATGATGAGAGAGACTACTCCTTGTATGCTTCTGGTGGTGGTCCCAGCTCAGTCACACATACATATTAGAAAAGGAATGGCCCCTGTGCCCTGTGTCTGTGGGAAGGCTCTCCCTTTCCTTCTGTGTGATGGGCATTGCCCCAGGTGTGTGTGTGTGTGTGTGTGGAGGGGTATTCAAAACCAGCTTTGGACAAATCTCCAGTTCTCATGTGCTTCAGCTTCCCAAATGAAAAATCGGGGTGATAACACTCCCAACTGCCTTACAGAGAACAGGCATGAGCTGGTTTGTAAGTGTGGTAGACTGCTGTGCAAACTTGGGCTGCCTCTGAACACAGGTTGTTGTTTCTTCTCTTCCTTGGCAAAGTTCTTCACTGGCAGTCCTCTTGCCCGGCTTTTGTGTCAGTGAGGCTCCAGGATCATGAGGATGGCTGCTGCCAGGGACAGGCATTAGACCTCTGCTGCATCTGCTTCATGTGACACTTCCACAGCTTCCTGATTGAAAGGATTCCTGGGTGTGGAGGTGAGAGGGTGGGAGCAGAGAAGGAGGGAAACCAGGACAGACACAGGAGGCAAGAGGCAGAGGCTCAGAGCATGTTGCCTGGATCTGACCTCAGGTCCTCTTGCTTACTTGGCATGCAAGCCCTGTGACTTTACCTCTCTAGGCCTACATTTCTCAGCTGGCAGTACAGTTAACAATATTTGCTTAATTGGCCTGTGCCAAGATATAATGAGTTAACATATATGAAGCATTTAGAAAATTTCCTTGTACTTGATAAGTTTGAAGTATTATTCCTGCCAGCTGTTGGTTGGTTGACGCATTTTCTCACACAGTAGGACAGAGACCCCCTGAATCTGGATTCAGGCCTATACTCTATGCAAAACCAAAATTTGGGATCCTAGGTGCCTGGATATAAAGTCAGTGTGTAGGTAAAAACTTGAGCTCCTGGGCCGGAGATTTAGCTCAGTGGTTCCGGCGCCTGCCTCGCAAGCGCAAGGTCCTGAGTTCGATCCCCGGTAACCACATACAGTGCTGGGCATGGAGACTCACGCCCACCAGCCATCAATACCGCATACCACAGTGCTGGGCGTGGTGGCTCACGCCTATAATCCCAGCACTTGGGAGGCAGAGGCAGGAGGATTGCTGAGTTCGAGGCTTGCCTGGGCTACATAGTGAGCTCAGAGCCAGCCTGGACTACAAAGCGAGACTGTCTCAAAAAAAACACAAAAAAACAAACAAACAACAAAAAAAACTTGAGCTCCTTGCCTTGGGCTTGGGAGTCTGGATATTGAGGCACATCCCCTCCCCCAGCACAGGTCTGGTACTTAGGTAACCAATGCATCTTTGCTGCCTGAAGCCAGCCTTGTTTTCTCCACATCTGGAGGGACAGGAAGACATGGCCTCTGTCTGAGCACTAAACCAGCATCAAAGACAAGATCTGAGCTTCCCACCAAAGGCACTGGGACTTGGCCTCAGCAAAGTAGCACTTGGTGGAGGTGCCATCATTCATCCCCTTTGCTTCCCAGGTTTGTACTTGACTTGAGAAGCATCCAAGATGCTCTCTGAGCCAAACCCATTGGGAGTGAACCTCACCATGGTCTGACTTCAGAGATTGCTGCCACTGTACCTTCTCTTCTCCAAGTAGGTGAACTTGACCTTCTAGTCCAGGAGCAGGTATTGGTCCACAAGGCCACTTGACAGCATATGACCAGCTTTGCCTGCACATCTTTGGGCTCTGCACCACATCTGTGGATGACAGAACCTGGTAGGCAGATGTTGGCCAGCACTGCAGGCCCAGGCCATCTTCCAGGAGGGACCATGAAAAGACATTCAGGAGCCTCTTCTTTGTTTTACTGTCTCAGCTTTGCACAAGCTCTATTACAGTCTCTGCTTCCATCTCCCTCCCATCCTGCCTTTTGCTCTGACACCAGTTACACAAACAAGACCTGACTACTCAACCCTGCTGTTGCTTCAGCAATCTGATCCACTGTGGCAAGGACAGGGAACATGGCTGTGCACCAGACCTCTTGCTCAGTGGACTGTCTTCTTCAGCCCTGCCACCTTGCCACCATACCTCCTTTTGTGGCGCCCTCTCTGTAAATGCTGCTGTTGGCCCGCTGTGGAAATGTGGACCCTTCAGCAGGTACTTGTGAGGCATCAATTCCTGAGTGTGGGACTTGGGAAGCTGCTTCTTGGCCTCAAATCCTTGTCTCACCACTTATAAGGGTGTGTAAATGGCCTAGAAAGGGACTTACACTGTGGCTCTGTAGTCTCACGTGGAACATGGGCACACTAATACTATCTGCCTCGTAGCGATATGGCTAGAAGTAAAAAACTGAAGCTATGAGGATGGTTGGAGCAGAGTGGGCATGAAGTCAGCTCTCAGTAGGTACTAGGGTTGTTATTATTGTCAATATCATTGTTTTTCCTGGCTAGCAGAAGCTAGATTTTGCCAGAAGGGTGAGCTCGAGGCAGCTGCTGCTGGAGCAGGAGCCAGCAGATACACTGTGCTGGAGAGAGCCGGAGCCGTGATTCAGGAGTTAGGTCCAGTTCAGCCGGGATGCTGCTTGCAGGTAACTCAGCCTCATGATCTGGCAGCTCCGCCTGTGACACAGAGATCTCAGACCTCTTATCTTGGCCTCTCCCAGTCTAGTTCAGGTACTTGGTGTTACGACTTCCCCATGCAACTTGGGGATGAGCACCATTCAGTTATAAAGACCGGTGAGGATGGAGGGGTGGTAGGAGCCATGGAACAGAGGGGGAGGAATGGACTCCACATGGCTCAGGAGCGGGACTTAGCAAGCTCAGGGTAGAGCCGACACGGGCTGAAGGAGGGGGAGTGTAGAATTAGCTTCTGACTGAACATGTCTGGTGAGTCCAGGGAGGGAAGGGTCTCTACTCACCCTGGAAAATGACCTGGGGCTCCAGAGACCTGAGACCTTGGATTAGGTTGGTGGATGTACAGTGAATGTCCCTCTGGCCCATCAGGCCCTCCCCACAAAGAGAGCACTCCACAGTCACAGCCTCCCCAGCACCTTCCACTCCCGCACTCTGCTGTACAGCTCACTTTGCTCTGAATCCTAACCCGGTCTGTTGCTTATGTAACTGCAGCAGTGTGTCAGCCACCACTCTCTCCGCAAGGCTGGGAGCCTCAGACCAGGCGTTTTCTACCCCCTCAGGCTTCACTGGTGCCCTGCAAATCCCAGAATAGTTCCTCCTTCCTGCCTGAGCTGAGAAAACACATTTCTCTTAGCATAAGAAGGAACTTGAAAACAATAAAAGCTGTCAAGTTAAATTAGCACCCGCTGTGGTAGTGAGCACCCTGTTGCTGGGAGTAATCCTGTGTGGATGACCAGGTACTGAGGGGCACTGTGGAGGACTCTGGGTTGAGTGCAGATGGCCTGGATGTCTCTTAAGTAGCTGCTAATGTCAAGATCAAACAATGGTCACAAGCAGGATTCTGTGAGCAGGACTGTCGGGACTGGGCTTTTAAACCTAGATCTTGGGGGAGATTTATTGTTTTATACTGCACTCGCTTTAAAAAATGACTGGTGGCATTCTGAATTTTAAAAACACATATATACATATAATGGGATAGTTAAAAATGAACTTGGAGATCATATATGACTTAGCAAGTTGCCTTCTAGGTATATCCCAATGAATTAAAACTCAAACAGACATTTATTCCCCAAAATTCACAACAGCATTCTTCACCATAGCCCAAAAGTGGAGACAATATCTATTGACAAATGAGATGCACAAAATGTGGTACGCAGTGATGTATTATTATTCTTCATGCACGCTACAGCACGGATGAACCTTGAGGACATTCTACTAAGAGAGGGAAGCCAGCAAGAACAGTCACATGCATACAGAGAGGAAGCAGAGTGGTGCTCTCCTAGGGCAAGCAGGGGAGAATAGAGTTACTGGTTCACAGGGTTGAAGTGAGGGGATGAAAATGCTCTGCAGATGGATGGTGGTGATGGGTGCATAATAATGTACATGTACTTATATTACTGAATTTAAAATATACTTAAGACCACTTAAAATACTTAGAATCATTAAAATAGTAAATTTTTACATTATATATGTTTTGCCACAATAGAAATAGGCTTGGTGGAAAAAGAGCTATTAGTCTTTCCAAGCCACCTGCATGGTTGCACCAGGCAGCACCCAGAGGCTTCTCCATGCCAACACATGGTGCCCGTTCTCCCTGCAGGACGGGCTGATGCATGTCCAATTGCCTTTGACTCACCTAGTCCCTTATTTGCCACACACATCATCACAGCTGTGTGCTTAGAGGCCATTTTTCACATTTTGACAGCTCTTTGGAACCACGCATATGTGAAAGCTCAGCCTGGAGAAGGGCTCCTATCAGACACTTTCCATCAGCTGGCTCTGTTTCCCCTCGTGTGTCCTTTCCAGCCCTGCCTGTGTGCTCTCTCTGTGTGTTCTTACCCCAGTGGATTCACTGCTTTCATGTCACAATAGTCATAACACCATCCATACAGAGGATACAAATTTTTTATAAAGCCTGTGCATTTTCTGCTCCGTTTTCCACATTGCTGTCTAAAAGGTAGCTGCTTTCTTATTGAATTTGATGTAAGTTATTTGCTTCATTTATGTCAAGTGTAATGAGATGCTAATGAATGCTGGGTATTCTAATAGCATAGAGATTTATCAGGAGTATACAGTAGGAGTAATTTGGTCTCCTAATGCAGACAAAAGAACCCATCTATGACAGTCAGGCCGAGGGCAACACTGTCGCAGAATATTGTAGTTTTAATTGTGAGAATATCAACTCAGGAGTGATTAGGGCCATGTCTAAAGGTCCTTATGTGGTGAGCTGTCCTGGTCCAATTATTTTCCTGACCCTGGGTAGTTTGGGCACATAGAAACCAAAGTCAAGGCAGCTGTGTAGTCGACAACAAAGCCATGGTGACTGAGAAGGTTGAAGGATAATGGCATCCGGGATCATGGCCAGGATGTAAAGCCACCCTGGCCTGTGTTCTGTTCCTCTAACATACCAACCTCGTTCCTTCCAAAAGGTCTCAGGGCCAGCTATTTGTTCTTGCCTTGAGAGCATGACAGTCCAATGTAACCAGCCTTCCTTGACCAGCCTAGTGTGGCCCCCAGCAGCTCACACACCAAACTGTTCTGGTCCTCAGTGTAGCTATTTGCACCTCTGCTGGATGCCATTTGCTGGTGCCCCCTTTCCCTAGAGCTTCAGGGCTTCAATCTGTGTGATCTGTGCTGTTTCTGCACCACTTTGAAGAGGCCGGGAGATAAGAGGGTTTTGGTCAGCCTAGCCCCTTGATCACTGGGACAAGATTATTCCCTGTGGGAGAGATGAATGTCATAGATCCTCTGGGAACAAGCAGCCAGAAGAGGATGCACCAAGGAGCACTGCAGAGACATATTCATGGGGCTTCATCCAGAGCCAAAGCCCTCGTGGGTGTCTGAGTCAGGCCTTGTACAGGGCTGAGGTTGGGTCTGGAGGTTTTGTGGCCTGCGTCAGGCTGGACTTCCAGCCTGAGGTACAGCAGGAAGGATTTGTGCTGTTCTTTGGTCTTGTTCTGTGCTCTCTGCCCCACAGCTGTATAAGTGTTGCAAATTTTTCCCATTCTCTGAGACCCAGCTATATTCCCTCTGTCTAGGGCAGCTCTCTCTCTGCTCTGATCTGCCCGTCCTTCTGTATCAGCCACTCAGCTGAACCATTAGCTAAGTTATCACAACTGTTCTCTGGCTTAGATTTTTAAAAAATTAATAGATCATTTAAGGCATTTTCACACAATATTGAGCGGAAGGTATGGAGATTTTCCATATGTCACCTGCCTGCACAGCCTCCTGCATTATCATTATTCCCCATCAGGATGGTACATTTGTTACAGTCAGTGAACGTGCAGGGACACACCATTGTCTCCCAAAGTCCACAGCTCACATTAGAGTTTATTCATGAATTTGGACAATGTATAATGACATGTATCTATCCACCCTTCTGCTATCACAGGGAATAGTTTCACCACCTTAAAATTTTATTTCCCCCATTCATTCTCTTCCCTCTAACCCCTGGCTACTGAATATCTTTTTATTGTTTATTCTTTAGTTTCTGTAGTGTCATATAGTTGGAATCATATAGGGCATAGCCTTTTCAAACTGCTTCCTTTACTGAGCAATATCTATATTTCCTTTATGTTTGTTCGTAGTTGATAGCCCATTTCTTTTTGGCACCTAATAATATTCCACTATCTGTGCATCTGACAGTTTCTTTACCCATTCACACACTGATTAACATCTTGGTTGCTTTCCAGTTTGGAAAATTTTGAATAAAGCTGCTATAAACAATCATGCACAGGTTTTTGTGTAGACATATATTTTCTATTTATTTGAGTAAATATCATGGAGCTGGATTCTATGATAAAAGCATGTTTACTTTAAGTAAGAAATTGACAAAGTATTCCAAAGTGGCTGGATTATTTTGCCTTTCTAACAGCAATGAATGAGGGTTCCTTTTGCTTCACAATCTTTCCAGGATTTAATGTTCTCAGTATTTGGGGTTCTGGTCTTGTTGTTTTCATTTGCAATTCTTGAGTGACATTGAACATCTTTTCATAAGCTTATTGGCCATTTGTATATCTTCCTTGATAAGGCATCTGTCTGTTCAGGGTATTTGCCTATTTTTAATTGGATTGTTCTTTCAGTTCTGGAAATTGAACTGATTCAGTCTGAACTACATTCCCAGCCCTTCTTCTCTTCCTTTTTTCTGTCTTTCCTTCCTTTGTCCTGTTTTTGTTTTTTTTTTTTTTTTTTTTTTTTTTTTTTTTTTTTTTTTTTTTTTTTTTTTTTTTTTTTTTTTTTTTTTTTTTTTTTTTTTTTTTTTTTTTTTTTTTTTTTTTTTTTTTTTTTTGAGACAGGGTCTCGCTTTGTAATTCAGGCTGGCCCTGAGCTCACTATGTAGCCCAGGCAAGCCTCGAACTCAGCAATCCTCCTGCCTCTGCCTCCCGAGTGCTGGGATTACAGGCGTGAGCCACCACACCCGGCTGTCCTGTTTTTTTGAGACAGGACCTCCCTATGTAGTCTAGGCTGGTTTTGAACTCACTATGTATCCCAGGCTGGCCTCAAACTCACAGTGATCCTGCTGCATAAGCCTCCCATGTGCTGGTATTACAGGCATGCACATCAATGCCCAGCCCTTTATTTTTTATTTTGAGTTGGGATCTATCTAAGTTGATAAATTTCCCAGACCAGGTTTTACTTTGCATTTCTCCTGCCTCAGACTCCCAGAGTGCTGGAATAATGGGAGTGTGCTGTCATGCCTGGCTGGATTTATTTCTCATTGTTGAGTTTTAAGAGTTCTTTTGATGCTTTGGATAAGTGTCCTTTATCAGACATGTTTTTGGAAATACTTTCTCACAGTCTAGGGATTGTCTTCTGAATTTCTTGACAGTATCTTTCACAGAAGAGTTTTAATTTTATTTAGATTCAGTTTATCAACTATTTCTTTGATAGATCATGTCTTTGGTATTGTATGTAAAATATCATCACCATATCATTGAGATTTCCCCTCTGTTGTCTTCTAGTGATTTTATAGTTTTGGATTTTACATGTAGTTCTGTGATCTGTTTTCATGTTTGTGAAGTGTGTAAGTAAGGTCTGCATGTAGGTTCTGTGAGTGTGTGTGTATATTCTGTTGTTCTAGCATCATTTGCTGAAGACTGTCTACTTCATTGCATTGCCTTTGTTCTTTTGTCAAACATCAGTTGACTATATTTATGTGAGGCTACTTCTGGCTTTTTTGTTATGCTACATTGATCTATTTGTCAATTCATCAATATCACTCTGTCTTGACTATTGTAACTTTTAGTAACTACTAAAGTTAAGTGCTCTCATTTCTCCAACAGCTTCATTTTCTTCTCTGATATGAAGTTGGTTATTCTGGATCTTTTGCCTCTCCATACAAACTTCATGAATTTTTTCTTAAATACATTAACTGAGAAATAATTCACATAGTATCCAGTTCTTCTACTTAAAGCATATAATTCAATGAGTTATAGTTCGTTCATGGAGTTGAGCCGCTATCACCACCATCTAATTTTCAGAATACTTAAGTCAACCCAAAGCCCATTAACCTGACTCCCTAGTCTCCCTTCCTTCTATACTCACTCAATCAACTTTTGTCTTAATAGACTTACCTGTTCTGGACATTTCATATAAATCAAATTATATATAGTCTTTTGTGACTGGCCTTTTTCATGTTTTCAAATTTCATTCATATTATCACATCTTCAGAATTTCTTTCCTTTTTATGAGTGTACAAGACTCACTGTATACATATGTGGCATTTCATATTTATTCATTAATTGATGAACATTTGTTTTCATTTTTGGTCATTTTGAATACTGTTACTGTGAACATTCATGTATGAGCTTACATGTGGACATACAAGGATTGATAGAAGGTATGATGTTGTTTAAATTAATTTGTTACAGTTTGAAACACATCACCGTTGCCGGGGATTTAGCTCAGGTACCGTGCTTACTTTGGAGGCACAAGGGCCTGAGTTCAACCCCCAGTACCGCAAAGGAAAAAACCAAGAAACACATCACCATTAATTCTGCTCCAAATATTCTTCTTCACTTCAAACATATGTTCCACACTTTCTGAGGTGATTCTATAAAGCTTCTTTGTGAGTACCTTTACAAAGTGTGAAACAATATGGTAAATACTGTTGCCAAGTGCCATCCAACAGAAAGGGTGGCTCACAAAAACATTATAGTGTGTTCTCATTCCCCTTGCTCCCTGGATCAGGCACCATATAAGTTTTGGATCTTTCCCAAAACCAAAATGACCATGAAAGGTAAATGTTTTGAATTGACCCTGGATATTGAGGCAGCCCTGTCAGCACAATTAAAGATACTTTATGAAAGAGGACTTTCAGAACTGCTTCAGAAAGAGGCAAGAATGATGGCATATCTTTGAAGCAAGACAGTGTTTTGAAGGGGATAAATGGTAATATGTCTTTTATCATAACAATTTTTTACATTTAAATATCCCACCTTGTATATTTTCATTTCTTTTGGGAGATTTCTAGAAGTGGAGTTGCTCAAATGTACGGTATCTCTGTATTTGACTTTTTGAGTAACCGCAGGGCTGTCTTCCAAGGTAACTAGGCCTTTTTAGATTCTCAGTAGTGTATGAGGGCTTCAATTTTCTAGTTCCTTGCTTCCATTTGTTATTAGCTGACTTCTTGATTCTAGTCATCCTAATGGATACATAGGAGTATCTCATTGTGGGTTCAATTTTCATTTCCCGGTGGCTAATGACATTGAACATGTTCTCATGTGCTTATTGGCCATTGCACATATTCTTTGGAAGAACGTCTATCAGACACTTCAACCATGTTTAAAAATTGGATTGTCTTTATTGGATTTGCAAATATTTTCTCCCACTCTGTGGTTGCCTCTCATATTCTTGATGGTGTTTAGTGAAGCACAAACATTTTAAATTTTGATGAAGCCCATTTTCTTTTGTCACTTGTTCTTTTGGTGTCACATGATTTGGACCTTTAAACAAATTTCATTGCTAACTTTTGGTAACTTCCTGTTTCCCTAGCTCAGCTACATTTAAAGCTTGTCAAGGGCAGAATTTCTATGAAATTCATCATTGTATCTGTTGTTGGCTTGATTTGGATCAACTGGTACCTAGGTCAGGATGTAGAACTCAGAGCTTCCCAGGCACAAGCTCCCCCTTCCAATGCTTTAGACTTGCACATTCCCATTCTTAGCAGAGAACTGAGCAACAGGCCTCCAGGGAGCACCCACCATCTCCCAGCACCAGAGAGTGATTAAACTGCACTGCATTGGCTGAGACCTCTTCCCTCTCTTTGGCTCTTTAATATCCATCATCTCTGTATAAATACATCCAGGGGAATATTTTCTGTTTTGCCTTATGGGCAACAGCTGCTGTTTTTGCCAGGCTGTCATCTATTTGGTTGTTACTTTTTCAACTTTATTTTTAAACAGTGTAACATGGAGCACAGCAACACTGCGCACGGGACAGATGGAGTGCAGAGCCAAACAGACGTCCAGACCCATCCTAATCGAAGTGGCTGGGTGGAGGAGGAAATCCAGATTGCTGGGTTGCTAGAAGCAAACAAATATCAATAAATCACAAATTAAATGGGGAAAAGAAGAGCAAATAAGGAAGTGGCATGCTGAAGTCATCCTTTTGCCACTAGGAATCTGAGTCACTGGAAATGGGTAGGTGAGCTGAAGTCAACAGGGGCTTCTAGGTTAGCCAGGGGCAGGCCTGGTCTATGAAGATATGAAGCAATGTGCTGACATGTAGTGGGTGGGATTGTCCACAAGGAGGCTGCGGGAGTTAAATGAAAAGTAAAGCCACTGCTCTTACCTGGTCGAACTCCAGGCTTTGCCAGCTAGGATCCCACCTCCTTCTCTCCTGGTGAATAAGTAGAAGTTAGAGAGAAATGACTTTGTAGACCCCAGTTTTTAAAAAGAAAGAAAACAATTCAATGTATTAATTTCCTCCAGAACAGACAATGCTTGACCCAAGCCAGAGACAGAGACAGAATGCAGGTCCCCACACCTGTCTGTGGTCTAGGCAGTGTGGCACCATGGCCAAGCACAGGGACCACACAGTGGCTCCAAGCACAGGGGCCACACACTTTTTCTGTATCATTTTATGTGGACTTGGTGCTAGTAAGAGGTGCCTTCTTTTAATCTCTGCAACTGATTTGATGCATTAACCTCTTCGATGGAAAGCTTCCTTTGTCCCCCGACTCCCTGGGCCCAAGTAAGGCCATCAAGGCAGCTTTCTTGCTGTCTTTCTGGTAAAGTTCCCAGATCTTAAGTGTACAGCTTGTTGAATTTTTACATAGTGAACATTCTTGGAATCATATCATGACCATGTTCTAAGTACTCTCAATATTTCCATTTTGTGTCCTGCCAGGAAACACCTCCTCAAGATGAACTTCCATCTTGGTTTGTGTCATGGAACAATAGTTTTGCTGTTCTGAACATCATATAAGTGGAGTCATACCGTGTGTGTGTGTGTGTGTGTGTGTGTGTGAGAGAGAGAGAGAGAGTGGGGACTGAACCAAGGACCCTTGCACTGAACTACATACATCTTCAGCCCTTTTTATGTTTTCATTTTGAAAAAGAGTCTTGCTAAGTTGCTGAGTTACCCAGGCTGGCTTCAAATTTGTGATTCTCTTGCCTCAGCCTCCTGGAGTGCAGGACTTACAGACATGTACCATTATACCCTGGGCATATTCACTACTTTTGTATTTCAACTGACAACATATCCCTGAGATTTACCTGTATGACAGAGAATATCAGAATTTAGTCTTTTTGTTGATATCTATATTGTAATTATACCACAAAGTTTTTTACCCATTCTATTATTGATGGACATTTGGGTCATTTCTAGTTTGAGAATATTTTTAATAAACTTCCTATGAAGATTCTTATTGATGTTTTTGGCAGATAGCACACAAATGATTTTTCTGTTGGGTTTACTCCTGGGAGTGGAGTTGCTGGGTTATATGGTGTGTGTCTATTTAGCTTTCACAGGCATTGCAAAGAGCCTTTTGAAGTTAATTGTGCAGATCTGCACTCTCCCCAGCCACTGAAGATTTCTACTTGCTGCACGTCCCTGCCAACACTTGGTGTTTTATGCTGCTACTCTAGTTGGTGTGGTGCTGTGTCACTTTGGCCTTACTGTTTTGCATTTCCATGATTTTGTATGTTTACTGGCTATTTTATATTATTGTAGCAAAGTGCTTGTTCATGTGCTTTCTCCACTTTTCAATAAGTCTGTCTTTTCTTATTTGTAGTCTTTCTTGGTATATTTTGAATATGAATTTGCCACCGTACATCTTTTCTCACTCTATGGCTGCCATTTTATTCTCTTAATGGTATCCTTTGATTACCAGGAAATCCTTAGTTGTAATAAAGTCAAATGTATTGGTCTTTTCATTGATGTTTAGTAGTTTTTCTGTTTTATTGAAAGGATTTTGCCTACCCAAGGTCAGGAAGAATATCAAGATTTTCTTTTAGCAAGTTTATGGTTAAGTCTATTATTCACCTCAACATAATATTCTGTAGTATGAGATAAATGTTAATGCTTACTTTTTTAATATAGATAGTCACTTGACTCAACACCCTGTATTATCAACACTATTCTCTCCCCACCAACATGCAGTGGAGCTTTGACTTAAGTCACCATAAATGAGTATGTTTGTTTCTGGACTTTATTCTGTTCCACTGGCCTCTTCATTCGTTCTTAAACTGATACCACTCTGTTTATTAATGTAGTTTCAGAGTAGAAGTCTTGATATCTGGTAGTGTAATTCCTTCAAGTATAATTCCTTCAGCTTAGCTATTGTAGGTCTTTGCATTTCACTGTGGTTTGAGGATCACTTGTCAGGGCCTACACACAAACACATGCATACAAACTTGGACTTGCATTCAATCTATAGATCAAATTGGGGGAAACATCTTGACATTGTTGATTCTTTCAGTCCTTCAACACAGTACTGCCATTTAAGTCACTGATTTCTCTAAATGTTATTTTGTTCTTCTCAGTGGAGAGGTGGTGCCCATATTTAATCAGATTTATGTTTAATTTGGGAGGATGCTATTGTAAGTTATATTTTTACAATTTTTGTCTTCCATATGTTTATCACAAGTCTACAGGAAAAGTAATTATTTTGGTTTGTCTGTATACATTGCAAGATACATTTCTAGTCTTCTCTTAACCCTTCTGTAAGCCATCTTGGGGGAAGATGTCCCCTATTCTTTCCTAGAGAATGCTGCACCTTAATAAAAACTCACTGGCTCTCCTGAAACTCTCCCTAAAGTAGGGGAAAGAATGTCTTCAGGAACATGGGGCCTCAATCATTGATCACTCTGCAGGTACAACCCCTCTCAAGTTTGGTCCAACTCTACCCTTCAAGCTAGGCTGTTTCTATTATTATTATTATTATTATTATTATTATTTACAGTCCTTTTCCACCATTAACAGTGTGGACATGCCTCTTTGTTTGGGCCAAATGAGAACCACAAGTGGGTCCAACGGAGTCTAACTATATACTCTCCTTCTCTCTCCTCTGAGAGAAACTGGGTAGTTTCCATGGGACGATCTGGTGCAGGCCATAGGTGTGTTGCTGCTGTCTGTGGCGGGGGGCTGGTACTGCTACTCAGGAATGAATCTGTGGAGGTAATTTTAGGCCTTGGAACATATAATACAACTGTTTGCCTGATATTTGCCAAAGTCCTAGTCTAGCTAAACCTCTTCTTGGTCCTTAAGAGGGATACAGTAGAACCTGTGAGATGATCCTGTTTTTCAGAAATTGTGTTTCAGGAATTATGTGATAAGGAGGAAAGCTTAAGCTGCGTAAAGAGGAGAGGTTCCTAAAGTAGCACGAGGATACTTGGGTCTAAGTTCTGGCCCTATAGCAATGACAAATTGGAAAATTTTCAACCCGTGCTTGCCCACTCTGTGGGCCTTGCGTTCTAGTGGAATGGCAAGAGGAATTAGTTCCTTTACAGTACTGTTGAGCAGGAGACTCTGTCTTAGAAGCAGTCAGAAGACCAGGCAACATATGAAGACAAAAAGAGTACTGAGTAGTGAGTAGTGAGTATTAATCAGAGTTGGAAGGAATGCAAAACTGGGGTGGCATCGCAGACAGAATGAGGAGGGCTCACATCAGTTCAGTGTGTAAGGCTGGCATCACATTGTGGTAGATGGGTTGGGGCACCTAGTTGAAACACAGGGATCCATGTAGAGGAGTATGGCCCCAGAAAGTCCCCAGAGAAATGGCAGGTACAAGAAACGCCCCTCCTCAGAGGTCCTTCTTTTTTTTTTTTTTTTTTTTTTTGCTTTTTGAGACAGGATCTCGCTTTGTAGTTCAGGCTGGCCCTGAGCTCACTATGGTGCCCAGGCAAGCCACCGCGAACTCAACAATCCTCTTGTCTCTGCCTCCCGAGTGCTGGGATTACAGGCGTGAGCCACTACGTCCGGCATTGTGGTATGTGGTGTTGATTGTTGGTGGGCGTGTCTCCACGCCCCGCATTATATGTGGTAACTGGGGATCGAACTCAGGACCTTGCGCTTGTGAGGCAGGCGCCAGAACCACTGAGCTAACCCTCCAGCCCCTCAGAGGTCCTTCTTGACTCTGTAATGCCAAGGCCATCTGCGGAGGTCCTGCCTTTGTCTGACGTTATTTACCCAGCACCTCTCTTGAGCTAGTCTGGGTGCTGGGGATGCAAGGATGTGTAAGACACAACTCTAACCTGCAGAGATCATTTGCAAAGTAGTGGGAGAGCTGCTATTGCGAACTGAAACTGAGACTCCAGGAACACTCGGTTCAGAGCAAGCACAGAGCTGCCGCTCCAGCTGCTGAGGGAAGGTGACACTCCAAGATTCAACTCGGAGAGGTGGCAAAGTGGGAGGTGGGTGTTATAGAAAATGCCATCGAGTTGCAATCCCTGGTGTTGGCATTTCCAGAATTATGTTAGGAATCAGGAGAAGCTAAAGACCACTCTTCTATAGCTGGGTGGTCCTAAAGTGGACTCAAATTGTTATTTTCTTCTCGGTGGCTTTAAGGTTTCTCAAGCAGGAGGTTAAGCGAAGAGCTCCCCGAGGAGCTGCCACAGCTTCCAGCCCCAGCCAGCTGCGAGACGCCGCCTGGCCTCCTGCTTCTTGCCTGAAATTCTGCCTGGAGCTGGGAGTTAGGACTGGCCTTGGGGGACAGGTATGCTGTGTCCAGATGTCCAGACCCTGGCAAATGTGGTGCTGGAGCGTAGACTTGGCAGGGAGACTGAGGGCGTGGGCGGCAGCGAGTGAGTGCTGGGCCGGGACAAGTGCCTCTGCAGAGGCACCAAAGCCAGGCGTCTGAATTGATCCTGCTTGACAGAGGGCCTGACATCGTTGGAGAAGACACTGCGGTGTGAACGAGGAGCAGGGCTGGGACTTGCTGAGATCAAAGTCCAGGTGCAGGTGGAGTCAAAACCAGGGAGCCAGGGGCGGCGGGCAGGGCGCTCATTCGGGAGGCTCCACAGAATGAGGAGCATTCATGCTCCGCCCCAGCCCCTGCTCCCTCCTGAGCCTGTGGGCACCACCCTCCCGGGTCTGTGCCCTTTGTGGGTGTCCATTGTCTCCTGAGCCAGGGACCACACCTGTGAGGGTACAGAGAGGTCATCTTCCACCCCTGCTCCGGCTGTGCCATTGTCAATAGAACTGTCCTTCTGTCCCCTCCCTGCACAACCTCGATGTGTTGGGGTGGGGACACAGCCCCAAAGGGTTGTCTGACACACATGTTCCCGACTCCAAGCCTGAGCCGAGCACCCCACAGTCACCTGCAGAGCTGCTCTTTTGGTGGGCTGCTCCCCACCCTCTAGCCTGGTGGAGCTCTTCTCGGCCTCAGGTTGGCCTCCTGATGCGCTTTCTCTCACCTGGAAAGTCCCACCTTGTCCGTCTCTACCTCAGTCCATGCTACTCATCCACTGAGCCCGGGTGCTGGTCCTTTGTGACTTCCTAGCCACAGCTGCTCCCTCTGCGGCACAAGCGGATCCCCCAGACCCCAGTCCTGCCAGCTTGGTTTAAGCTGCTTCTGGACACATACCTGTGGCTCCCCGACAAACTGCAAGGCTACTAGGGCAGAATGTCCCTGTCATGCCTCTTCCTTGCCCCTCCTCCTACCTGGTTCATAGCAGGCCCCAGTGCTGCATGGGAAGGACATACTGTGGTCTCTCCTGGTTGCCCACTCAGGTAAAATTTCAACTCACAGCTCTCCAGCGACTGCCTCTGGCCTTTTAACCGCACAGAGACCTTAGACAACCACCACCCTGATGCAGAAAAGCAGTGTCATCACAAAGAAGAAGCCACACTGGTGGGTGGGTGGAAGGAAGCTTCATGTAGCCACAAAGCATAAGGAAAACATGCACAGGGCTGAGTCCAGGTGACAGCTGGGGGCTGTGGATGGATGTGGCTCCTTGGGCTTTTTCCGAGGTACAGTGGAACAAAGGCTGTTAGGAGCATTGTGTCAGAGAGGGATGTGGTTTGGGATTAGGAAGAGCTGCCTTATACCAGAGGCAGGACTGGTGGAGAGAAACATGTTTGTCATATTAATTTTTTCCTCCTTGTCTTTTTGGAATATTTCATAACACATTTTCAAAAGGAAGAAGTCTGGGGCCATGGTAAAGGAGGTGGCCCTGGAAGAGATGGAGGGAGGGAGCTGAGGAAAGTCAGGCCACCTGGGGTGTGGGTGGGAGGATGGCAGGGTTCCAGGAAGGGGACAGAGGAGGTGCATGGAAAACCTGAAGTCGTGAGTCACTGGGCTCTGTTGGGAACTTGCCAGGGCTGGGACAGACCAAGGGTGATGTCACTGTGGGAATGGACAACAGAGAAGCTTTGACTGAGTTAATGAGGATGCAATAGAAGCTCTTCTGCGGCCTCCTGGCCCCTCTGTTGATGTCCCAGGCTGTTTCTTTGCTGCCAGACAATTATTTGTGACTGTTGGAGATAGGACTAGGAATTCCCTTTATTCTTGTGATTTAAAAATATTTCAGAGTAAATGAGTCTTCTCTTCAGCACCCCTGGTGTTCAGTGTCTTGATCTCTGAAGAACAGAGCAGGTAAATTCTATTTGTCTTGGGGCCCGTCCGCTCTGTCTGGTACCAGTAATGGGTTGTACACTGCTGCCTCCCCCAGCAGTAGGACCATGTTCGTTAATCTTCAGGAAAGCAGAAGAGAACATTGCATTTCCTGCAAGGTGCCCGACATCCTTTCTATCTCTTTCTTTGGATACAGGGTCTTCCTATGTTTCCCAGTCTAACCCTGAATTCTGGGCTTTAGCCATCTCCCTGCCTCAACCTCTCAAGTAACTGAGTTTACAGGCCCAGATCACCATGGCTGGCTCTGTCTCCATTTTGATTGCTACTGTATAAGTCTAGCCCCAGGGAAGGTAGATGACTGGTGGTGACTTAGAACCACACCTCTGTCAAGACATAGCATGTCTATTGTTTTTATGAAGTGGCTCTGGCTATAAGGATTCATTTCTTGCTAAATGACAGTGGTCTGCCACAAGACTCTATCCTAATGACTCAGTGGATTTTCATAGTGTTTATGAGAAAACTGCAATAGCAGGCAGCACCTGGCCTGTGAGCCTCAACTTCACATCTGGTGTGTATGGAAGCATATGGATACTTTGCCCCTGCCTGCTTGTGGTTGTATGATGCTACATCCATGGGACTGGTGTTGGATGGACGGGCCTTAGTTTTGCCCCCCCTTGACTTGCCCTGGCCATGCCTGCACCCGCACTAACCATGGAGTAGGGTCGTTAAGTATGTCTGGCTGGTTTCTGACATGTGAACCCGAAAGCACTCACATAAGGACCATGGGAGATACGGACAGTCTACAGCTGTAAAGGGCTTCGTGCTGGCTCTTTCTACCAGATTCACTCAGAGAGTCTGTTGGAAATCCTCTTTGTGGGGAGAGGACCCTCTGATGGTGTTCCATTGAGGTGGAACACCTCCCATGGGAGTACGGGCCAAGGACTGGTGACAAGAATAAGGGTGCTTGCTAGAAGCTCCTGACCCTGCAGTCAGGGACAGTGTGGATCCTGGTAAAGGGCCTGTGGACCCTGAAGTGACAGTGTACCAAGAGATGGCTATCTAGGTGGGAGAGGGCAGTGTGGCATGTGTGCCCAAACCTGGAACAGCCCCAACTCAAGAAGCCCCAAGATCTAGGAGAGTTTTCTGGGTTAGTGTGGTGACCTGATGGCATACACGAGTCTCTGTCCCTAACCCTGCACCACATAATAGTACAGGAATTGACAAGAGACCCCTTCACAAGGACAGAGGGAGCATGACAATGGTTGCTGGTAGATGAGGGGTGTCAACAAGACTCTGGGGGCTGGAAAGTCTGTGGGTGGATAATTGGGTAAAGATTCAACAGAGAAGAGAAGAAATCAAGCTTGGGTGCTAAAGAGAGGTTCTAGAATCACTTGCTTCTTTCCTTAAGTCTATCTCAGGTGAGAATTTGGAGTTTCAGGTACTTTTGGAGGAGGGATGAGCAAAGTATTTGAAAAACTTGGGACTGGTCGGAAATCTGAAATAAGATGAGTTAGAGCTCAAAATTCCTTTCCTTAACTCCCTGCCTTCTCCTTGGTCAAAGACTAGAACTTTCCTTTCCAAAGAAAATGATTCCAAGTAGGTCTAGACTCAGAAACACTGCATAAAGTGAGAGCAAGTTTGAACACTGAACTCAGAGCAAATGAATGGATTTTAAGGCTGTGGTAAATGGAGAGACTTCTGCCACCTTGCCACTCAGGGCTCCAAGAGTATAGCTGGAGTCTGTGCCCCAGATGATTAGAAGTTCCTTTTCAAGGAAACTGGTCTAAAAGAAAAAAGAAATCTATACATTCTTCTTTAAAAATGACTGGATTCTCACCTAATCCCCCGTAGAAAAATCCTGACTTTTTCTCCACATTTTTATTTGTGCATATTGGTTGTATAGGTTAATGGGTTTCATTCTGGCAGATTTGTACATGCACACAACATGGTTTAATCACTCCTTTCCATCACCAGCTTCTTAGTATCTCACTTTTAGATATAAATTATGGTCAAGGATCATGTGATATTTGCCAGGGGAACTCTCTAATGCAAGAGAATGAGAGAGAGAGAGACAGAGACAGAAACAGAAACAGAACACAAGTAAACAAAACAAAAAATGGGCTAGAAGGAATAGAGCCAAGTCCAGCAGTAGAAGGAAATGTCCATAAAACTATAATTGATATCTTCAGAGAGATAAGAGGAGATAATAGACCAATAAAATAACAATGAGAGGTTATAAAAAGAGAACATCCAAAGAATAAGGTAGAACTCTAGGAAATTAAACCTTTAATAGCAAAAATTTAAACTTCAGTGGGAAGGTTGAGAGAGACAATCAGAGGACTTTATCAGAACATAGGAAAATTAGACAATGCTGTAAAATCAGGATAGAAAAACTAAGGAAATAAGGCCAACACAAGAAGACTGGCTGGGGCTCTTCCTGAAGCAGAGTTTAAAAGGACCCAAGGAGAGGGAAGAACCAAAGAAGTTCTACAAGAAATCTCCCAGGCTGGCACCAGACAGCATGAACATTATGAAGGGGCAGACCGACCCCAGGCACATCACTGTGGTGGACTTAGGACCTGAAGATTTATAAAACTTTTGGATAGAGAACAAAGTAGACTGTGTTGGGTGCACAAATCATAGCAGAGAACAGTCTTGGACTTTCTGCCTGTTTCCCTGGCACATGGAAAGTGCTGACAGTGCCAACAGCCTCCAGGGAAATGTCTGTTTTCTGTTTGCTTCCCAAGGGACCACGGAGAGTGAGAGGAGATCAAAGTGTTTCAGGTAGACAAGGTCTTGGGTGCTGTGCCTCTGAGGCGGCTGCCACCCAGCAAGACTTGCACCTTGAAACCACAGTGAACAAAAAACAAGATTGGTGTGTGTGGTAGGGCCACCTCCTCAACCCTATAGCCTGTGAAAATGTCAAAGTACATGCTGAAAGAGTCTCCAGATAGCAGCTGGAATGCAGACTACCAATCAGCTGGCTCCGGAAAGAGGACAGTGTCCTGGGTTATCCAAGGGTACTCAGTATAATCACAGGGGCCAGGAAGGCCGAGAAAGATGCACAGAAACTTGCAGAAATGCAAGCTCATTGTCCCCTCTAGTGTCCAGGGCATACCCTGCCAGTGCCTCAGTTTTAGCCCAGAGAGACCCATTTGGGGCTCCAACCCCCAGATCTGCAGGACAGTAAGTTTGGTGGTTTGTTAGAGTGGCACCATCACCAGTGCCATAGGTCCCAAGGTCTGATGTAAGAATTCCCAGGTGAGGCTGCACATGAGGGTAAGAAAATAGATAGGTGGCTCCAGAAAAACCCAAAGGACCAGGTGGGATTCTAATATGCTATACCATTTTGGAAGGACAATTAGTTTGTGTACAAATAAATCTTAGGTGCCTATAAACCCATTTGTAACAATAGAGATAATTTAGAAGTTGTGCAAGAAAGGAAATATGATCCTGTGGCTCATCTCTGAATAATACCTGCTTTGTCTCAGGGCTGTGAACATAACGAAAAACAGTGGGAAGAGACTGTGTCTTTAACAGGGATAAAACAGAGGTGGGGACAGGGCAAAAGGAAGAGGAAGCCTCATTTCCTCTGTGGGACACTGGTAGAAATGTCCAACAGTGGGAGATCTAGAGTGACTAGTATATGCAAAGTGCTATGGACTATATGATGTCTTTCCATCATTTCTGTGTCCAGTCCCTAAGCTCCAGTGTGAGTATATGTGGAATAAGGAAGTAGTTATAGTTAAATGAGATTGTAGAAACGAGCTGCTTCTAAAGAAAGGACAATCGAGAGCTTGCTGTCTCTGCCCTTGAGGATGCAATGGGAAGATTCCATCTGTAAGCCAGGAAGAGACTTCTTCTCAGATACTAGTTTGGCTGACACCATGACCTTAGACTTTTCCAGCTGTTTCCAGGACCTGTTTGGGCACCAATTATTGACACTTCTTTAGGGACCCCAATATCTGTAGGGAGAGCAACAAGGAATAGAAGAAAGAGACAGAAACAAATATACAAGACGCCCTGGGAGGAATCTATCTCTAGAGGGTAGATTTTGATGAACTTTACAGTGGGGCCTTTTATTAGCCTGCAAGGAGCTCAGAAAGGCAGTAATGTACTATTTCAGGAACAGGGACTACAGTAAGATTAAGAAAGTGAGATAAGGACCAAGCTTAGCATCTCACAGGGGAACAAGTTAAGGTCCTTCCCCATACCAGGATGTCTACATTTTATGTTGCCCTCAGCAGGATGTTATCTTGCCTCACTCCATTATGGCTTTCCCATATAACCAGGAAGTCTGTGACCTTTTGCATACCTCTCTGTTTCCCAGGCTAGTTAACACTCGGCCTGAGGAGGGGCTGTGGCCTGGCCCCCACCGATCTATGGACATCATAGCTGGTCCCCAACACCCAGCCTCCAGAACGGCAACAAGTAAATTCTGTCCTTAAAGCCACCTGCTTGTGATATTTTGCTGTGGCATCCTAGCTGATTAGTATATGAGGCTGTTGGGAAATATGACAGTAAGAAAAAAGGACTAGCTAAAACAGTTGAGAGTATCTCTGGGAAATAGGACTCAGTGTGGGAAGAGATGGGGCCACTATTTTTCATCGTTGGGCTCTTATTTTGATTTTTCAATGCATGTACATGTATTTATATGATTTTTAAAAAGATCTAGACATACTGGCATATGTCTGTAATCCCAGCACTCCAGGAGGCTGAGGCAAGAGGATTCTAAATTTGGGCCTAAACTGGGCAAGTTAGTCACTTAGTGAGACCTTCTTATCAAAATGTATTTAAAAAGAGCCGGGCAGGGCTGGAGATTTAGCTCAGTGGTTCCAGCACCTGCCTCGCAAGCGCAAGGTCCTGAGTTCCATCCCTGGTAACCACATACAATGCTGGGTGTGGTGACTCATGCTCACCAGCCATCAATACCACATACCATAGTGCTGGGCATTGTGGCTCACACCTGTCATCCCAGCACTCAGGAGGCAGAGACAGGAGGATTGCTGAGTTTGAGGCTTGCCTGGGCTACATAGTGAGCTCAGGGCCAGCCTGAACTACAAAGCAAGACCCTGTCTCAAAAAAAAAAAAAGAGCTGGGGGCCGGAGGGTTAGCTCAGTGGTTCTGGCGCCTGCCTCGCAAGTGCAAGGTCCTGAGTTCGATCTCCGGTAACCACATATAATGCTGGGTGTGGAGACACACCCACCAACAATCAACACTGCATACCACTATGCCAGACGTGGTGGCTCACGCCTTAAGAGCTGGGCATATAGCTCAGTTTGAAGACCCTGAGTTCAACCCCCTATACCAGTTGGTCAGTCTGTAAATAAATCAGTAGGAGAATTATTGGCTTAGGCAGATGAAACATTCAGAAGCAAGGTGATTTTCAGGAAGAGCTCTAGCAGGAACTCTAGTTCCCTTTTTCTCTGACTAGCTCAGTGCTGCTCTTTGGGCTCCTTTCAATAACAAAATGGCTGTCATAGTTCCAGACCTTTCATGTGCTTTCTACTTTATTAGTTATAGAGCTTTTCCCCAGAAGATGCCAGCAAACGCATCCTTGTATCTCATATGATAAATCACTACAGCAGGGGCTGAGATGTACTGATTGGCTTAAGTTATCCATAACCAACTTCCTGAAACACACCTGTGGAAAGAAATTAGGATTCTTTTGCCAAGAGGAAGGGGGGATGTCTCAAAATAGCAAATGTCACTACAAATGTGTCTCTTTGGAGAGTATTTTCCTTCTTCTCAAGAGTTGCAGGTGCCTGATAATATTTGAGATTGATTAGCTGGTTGCTTGATGGCATTTGGGTTAAATGTTAACTTATGCTCTGCATGACCCTTGAGGTAAGAAGACTAGCAATGAAGAGAATGGCCTTGATAAGGAGGTTAAGAAGAAGAGCATCCAACTCCATATAAGGAGTTTGGCAACTCAAGCAAATGCCAGAGGTGAGCTCCCAGCAACATCTTCTGAGGAGAGATGTGTCCAGCTGTGACACAGTTGGCCATGATCAGAACTTTGCCATGGCTGGGAAATGTCTAAATGCTCTGTGACCCCAGTCCCTCCCCTCCTGCAGCAGATGCCTGAAGTTGCATCACTAGAAACTGCTGTCTATAAGAAATGCCCATCCCCTCTGGGCTCTTGTCTGTCAAGCTGGCCAGATCCTAGACAGGTACAGTGGGAGGGAGGCTTAGGGGTGAAAGGAGGCAGGATAACAGGGCTGGTGGGGGGTCCCTCACCGCAGGGCACACTGAATGGGTGCGCAGTCCTTAGTCCCCGTGGTTACCTCCACCTTGGCCCTGAGGAGGGAGCGCTGGGGCTCTGCGAACCTCTATTAACTGCCATTCCCAGCTCCCCCCTTCTCACTGACTGACACCCACAGCTAGAGGCACCCGTGGCACAGAGAGGACAGAGGACACCTCCTCAAAGTCCACCATGTCTGCCCCCAGCAGCCGAACCAAATGCCTTCCTGGAGGGAGCTGGCTTACTTCCCAAACCTGTTGATGCGAGTGAAGCTTGCTATTGTAATTTTACAACATAATTAAATAGGATACCAACCAATTAAATACTGTTGCAAAAAGAAAGAGAGGAAAACGTTTCTATGAAAACTAAGTTGAATATTTGCAAAGACTGAAAAAAATAAAACTTCTTACGTTTCAAAATGCTGTTAAGGTAGCTATAGGCTGAACAACTTCAAAAGGTTGGGGAAACATCCCAAAATATATAGGGAGACTTTTTACACTGCAAGTATTCTATAAGTAATACTCAATTTCTCATTGTAGTAGAAAAAACTAAAATTGGAGATCGTAGGCAATAGCACATATGGGTAGTCTGTGCACAAGGTAATTGGCAAAAGTCCAACCAAGAGACCCAAAGTTGACTTTGCCTCTGAAGTTTGGTGACCAGACATGTTAGCACATGTATGTGCTAGATGTGTAAGGCGTCGGTCACTGTCCGTCATGCCACACAGAGGCTTCTTGCCACAGCGTATTGGCCATGAGTGGTGGTTCCGGGGCCCTTGCTCCCACCACTTTGGATCTGGAGTGCAGGAAGGATTACCTCTCAGGGCCCTCATTGCTCAACTGGTTGAGTCTCCCAGCTCTGGCAAAATGGGAAGTAGCCAAGAGAAGCAGAAGGAAGAAGGAGACTATTCAGCTGGGCCAGTCCCTCTAACCCCAGAGGTCTCTGGGGCCTGAGCACAATGCTGTAAGCACACCCTCCCCACTTCTCTAGATGATGGCAGTGGGGTAGAGTGGTTTCAGAGCCACCTGCTCTTCTCTGCCCTCTGGGCTGGGACTCAGCTTCCTTCACACAGACCTCCTGCTCTGCCTAGATCTGCTCTCTCACTGCCCGATTCTGCTGGGCCTCTTCCTGCCTCAGGAGCTTCACTGAGTCTCCCCTTTGGTCCTCTCTCTCCACACCCTCCTAGTCCTCCTGATTCTGTGACTGTCAGCTACCTCCAGGGGGCCCTCCCTGATAACCAGCCCCCTCTACTCCAAGGTGACTGCCACCCCTCTGGACTTGTTTCCCACCAAGGTTCACAGGCCAAACCTTCTCTCCCCTGAACTGTGAATGTGGAGTTTTTCTTGAGCCTCTTTCTGGATTTTATTTTCAATACCCCATTCTGTGCAACTGCTCCAATCCCACCATGAATCCCCCTGTAGGGAACAGAGATACAGAGTGACTTCTAAGCTGGTGTGAGGCCCAGTGAATGCCCAGAGGGCCACAGGACACCTGCTGGAGCTGTGGGCCCCAGCGCTAAGTGGAGTTGGCAGGATTTGCAACTCTGTTCCAAATCTGAGACTTAAAGGTACTGGGACAGGAGGTACAGGACCGGAGGCTCTAGAGACCATGATGTATGGTGATCCCAGCCCCCAGGTCTGTGAAGGTAGCCACATGCATGGGAGCTCAGGCCAGCCATAGCAACTGTGGAGCACAGCGCTCACTGAGTTTTCCCATGCAACAAAGGTTGGAAGACACGGTGGGAGCACGTATCCTGGATGGTGTGGCTGAGCCACTATGTCCCCTTGCACTCCCAGAAGTATTTCACTCCACGTGAGATGAGATCCACCTCTGTGAAAATGGGCAGCAGGACTGTGACTCTATCTACGACTTGTGTGTCTGACATCACTCTGATGTGTCCTTCTGTGGGAGTCTGGAGTTGTGGTTTTCTCTTCTCCTTGAAAGCTATCTGGAAATGCCTTTCCTCTGAGAGAGGGAAAGGCTGGCATTAAGTGGTTCTGTCACAGTGAGTACTTGGTGAAGGTAGAACTTTCTGGGAAGCAAGTTTGAATAGAGGATTGTCAATAGCAGAAGTCAAGACGCCAGGAAATAGGACGAAGGACAAAACCAACTGAGGCATGAGGAGGCATCCAGGAGAAGCCATGGCCACTGAAGTCTGAGCAGCTGCCTTCTTACAGTGCTGCCTGGTCTTGGAGTCCCTGGGCTTAGAGTCCCAGCCTAGCACTCTTCCACACAGCCTTTGGTTGCCCTCTGAGCTCTTTCCACTACAGCCTCACAGTCCTAGCCCTGCCAGGCCACAGCCCTGGGCAGGCAGGGCCAGGCTCCCACTTGGGTGGATTCCACAGCACACAGCTCCTGCTCTTTTTGCTTACATCTGCCATGCCCTGTGCCATAGGTTGTGTGCCATAGAGCCAGTTGATGAGCTTTTGAACTGTTTCCAAGATTTAACTATTACACGCTCTGCTGTTATAAACATGGGTGCAGCTATGTTACTGTAGTATGGTTCTTTTAGCTCTTTTGTAAACATATCCAGGAGGAAAATAACAGGGTCAAATGGGACATCTAATAGGTTTTTTGAGGAACCTCCACACTGATTTCTACAGTGGTTGCACCAGTCTACATTCCCACCACCAGTAGAGAAAGATTTCCTTTTCTCCACAGCCCCTCCAGCATTTGTTACTAGTTGATGTCTTCAAAGCAGCCATTTCTTTGGGGTGAGATGAAATCTCAGTGTTGTTTTCATCTGTGTCTTTCAAAAACCAGTGATGTTGACCATTTCTGCATATGTTTATTTTTTAATTGATTTTATTGGTCTATTTTATACACACATTATGATCATACTAAACTTTGAGAATTTGTACCTGTACGAGACACATCTTAACTCTCATTTTTCCTCTTTCCCCTGCCCTCCCTACAACCCTCTCATATACATAAGCTTTGTTTCCTTTTTTTAACTATGAAGTTTTTCTTTCCCTTCTTTACTTTCCACTACACACCCTTTCTTTTCCTTTTGCACATTTTGTTCCTATTTCATATTACCCACCATACATTTCAGCATTCATTTGCACATTCAGTTTTTCATACTAGAGAAAAGATCATGTATTTACACATCTGTGTCCTATTATTTCACCTGAGTATGTCTTCAAGGTGTATTCATTTGAATGTAAATGACTTAAATTTATCACTGAGAAATATTCCATTTAATTTTATTTTTTTTAAACCACATCTTCTTTATCCCAGTCCCCCACTAATGGGCATTTGAGCTGTTTCCAAGATTTAGCTACCAGAAACTGTTTTGCTATAAATATGGATGCATATATGACACTGTGGTATGGTTTTTTTTTTTTTTTTTTTTTGAGACAGGGTCTCGCTCTGTAGTCCAGGCTGGCCTGGAGCTCACTATGTAGCCCAGGCAAGCCTCGAACTTAGCAATCCTCCTGTCTCCGCCTCCCGAGTGCTGGTATTATAGGTGTGAGCCACCACACCCGGCACTGTGGTATGTGGTATTGATTGCTGGTGGGCGTGAGTCACCATGCCCAGCATTGTATGTGGTCACTGGGATCAAACTCAGGACCTTGCACTTGTGAGGCAGTCGCCGGAACCACTGAGCTAAATCTCCAGCCCTGGTATGATTCTTTTAATTCTTTTATATATATACCTAATGGGAATAACAGGGTCAAATAGAACCTTGAGTCCTAGGTGGTTTTTTTTTGTTTTTGTTTTTGAGACAGGGTCTCACTTTGTAGTTCAGGCTGGCTCTGAGCTCACTATGTAGTCCAGGCAAGCCTCGAACTCAGCAATCCTCCTGCCTCTGCCTCTGGAGTGCTGGGATTACAGGTGTGAGCCACCACACCTGGCATGAGTCCTAGTTTTTAAAGGTATCTCCACCCTGATCTCCACAGTGGTTACACCAGTCTACATTCCCACCAACAATGGAAAAGGGTTCCTTTGTCCCCACAGCCCCACCAGCATTTGTTATTGGTTGATTTCATGAAAGCACCCATTCTTTGTGGAGTGAGATAGAATCTCAGTGTTGTTTTCATCAGCATCTCTTGAATGACCAGCGATGTTGAACGTTTCCTTACATGTTTCCTAACTGACTTTATTTCTTTGTCTGAAAAATGTCTGCTCACTTCAGAGGCCCATTTTTGAATTGGGTGGTTAAATTTGGGCAGCTGTTTTTGTAAAGTTCTTTATATATTCTAGAGAGAAGTCCTATGTCTGAGCAACAGCTGATAAAAATTCATTCCCATATTGTAGGTTGTCTTTTTGCTCTGTTGGTGATTTTTGTTGCTGTGAAGAAGCCTTTTAATAAGACGAGATCCCAGTTGTTAATTCTTTCTGCTAGTTCCCATGCTGCTGAAGTTTTGTTCTTAGAGTCTTTCCCTATGCAAATATCTTCAAGAGTTCTACCTATCCTATTTTTCAGCAGGTTTAGTGTTTAATCTGTTAATGTTTAGGTCTCTAATCCACTTTGATGTTAGTTTTCTGGTTTGGTGCATGGAGAAAGAGATAGAGCTAGCTTTAATCTTTGGCAATTTGAAACCCAAAACCATTTTTAAAACACCATTTGTTGAAGAAGCTATCTTTCTTCCACAGAGGGTGTTTGGCTCCTTTGCCAAAAATGAGATGGCTTAGTATATCTGGGGTTGTTTCTGGATCTTCTAGTCTGTTCCATTCACCCTCCCATCTGTTTCTTTTACCAGTACCATGCTGTTTTTAATCATAGTGGCTCTGTAGTATAGTTTCATGTTAGGACTTGTGATACCCCCTGCCATGATCATGTTGTCTAGGATTGCTTTTGCTATTCTAGGTCTCTTGTGGTTCCAGATGGATTTTTGCATTATTTTCTCTAGCTCTGTGAAATACATTATTGGGATTGCATTGAATCTGTATAGTAGTTTTGGCAATATGGCCATTTTAATGATACTGGTTCTTCCGACCCAGGAACAAGGGATGTCATTCCATTCTCAGATATCCTCTTTGATTTCCCTTTTCAGATTGCTGTAGTTTTCAAAGTAGAGTTCTTTAACATCTTTTGTTAGGTTAACTCCTAGATATTTCACTTTTTTTGGATGCTATTATGAAAAAAATTGATTGCTGATTTCTCTTTCAATGAGTCTGTTGTTTGTACAAAGGTTATTGATTTTTGAGTGTTGACCTGGTATCCAGCTATACTACTAAATCTGTCACTTAAGTCTAACAGTCTTTTGGCTGAGATTTTAGATCTTCTATATAGAGTATCATGTCATTAGCAAATAATAACAGTTTAACTTCTTCCTTATCTATCTTTATTCCTTTTATTTCTTTCTCATCTCTAATTGTTGTGACTAATTAGTTCCAAAACTATATTGAACAGGAGTGGTGATAGTGGACGTCCTTGTCTTGTTCCTGATCTTAGGTTTCAGTTTTTGACTATTTAATATTATGCTGGTTGTAGGTTTCTCATAATAGCTTTTATCAGTTTGAGACAAAAACCATCTATTCCAATTTTCATAGGGTTTTAATCATGAATTGGTGTTGGATTTGTCAAATACTTTTTCTGCATCTGTTGAGATGATCATTTGGTTTTTGTCCTTGAGTCTGTTAATGTAGTATATTACATTTATTGATTTACATATGTTGAACCATCCTTCCATCCCTGGGATGAATCCAACTTGGTCAGGGTGTATGACATTCTTGATGATTCTCTGTATTCATTTACCAGTATCTGACTGAGGATTTTTGCATCAGTGTTAATTAGGGAGATTGACCCGTGGTTCTCTTTTTCATTTGGGTCTTTCTCTGCTTTTGGAATCAAAGTAATGGTTGCTTCCAGGAATGAATTTAGGAGTATTGCTTTCCTTTCAATTTCGTTAAAGAGTTTGAGGAGTAGTGGCATTAGCTGTTCTCTAAAAGTTTTGTAGAATTCAAAGTAATGCCATCAGGACCTGGACTTCCCTTTGTCAGTAGGTTTTTAATGACATTTTCAATTTTACATGTTGATATTAAGTTGTTTAGCATTTTTATATCTTCTTTGTTCAACTTTGGAAGTTAATATGTGTCTAGGAATCTATCCATTTCTTCTGTGTTCCATCTTATTGAGTACAAGTTCTCAAAAGTTGGTGTTTATTATCCTCTGAATTTTTGCTGGATCTGTAGTGATTTTCCCCTTTTCATTCCTGAATGCATGGGTTCGAGCCTTTTTTCCTTTTTTTGTTTTGAGCAGGTTAGCCAAGGGTTCAATAATTTTATGTATTCTTTCCAAAAAAAACCAGTTCTTCAATTCACTGATTTTTTTTGGTATTATTCTGTTCATTTCCATTGCATTAATTTTTGCTCTAATCCTCATAATTTCCTCTGTGTACAAGTTTTAGGCTTATCTTGCTCCTCTTTGTCAAGTTATTTGAGGTTAAGCATTAGACTGTTTATTTGAGCTCACTCTGTTTTCTTAATATAGGAATTAACTGTTGTGAAATTCCCTCATAGAACTGCTTTCATTGTGTCCCATAGATTCCTGTATGTTGTACTGGCATTATCATTTAATTGTAGAAAATGTTTGTTTTCTTCTGTGACCCACTGGTTGTTCAGGAGAGTGTTGTTCAATTTCCATGTGTTTGTAAGGTTCTTGTAATTTATTTTGCTATTGATCACCAATTTCAAAGCACTGTGGTCTGACAGTATATAGGGGTTAACTTCAATTCCTTTGCATTTACTTGAACATGCTCTATGAACTAGCATATGATCTATTTTGGAGAATGACCCATGACCTGAGAATATATATCCTGACTTTGTGGGGTAAAATACTCTGTAGACATCTATTAAATCCATTTGTTCAGAAGTTGTACAGTGCAAGTATTTCATTATTGATTTTTTGTCCAGTCAATCTATTTGTGACAGTGGGGTATTGAGGTTCCCTGATACTATTGTATTAATGCTTATCTGTCTTTCCATGTCCATTAATACTTGTTTTATATAGCTGGGTATACTAGGATTTAGTGCATAAATATTTATGAATGTCATCTCTTCCTCTTGGATTGTTCCCTGTATGAGGATGTAGTGTCCTTCTTTGTCTCCCTTAATTAGTTTTGGTTTGAAATCTACTTTGCAAATAAGATAGCCACTTCTGCTTTTCTGTGGTTTCCTGTCACATGGAAAATTATTTTACATCCTTTTACTTTCAGTCTATGGATGTCTTTCTGAATTAGATGTGTTTCTTGAATACAGCATATTGTTGGGTCTTGCTTCTTAATCCATTCTGCCAGTCTGTGTCTTTTAATTGGTGTATTGAGGCCATTGACCTTAATGGTTATAACTGATGTGTACTGATTTCTTAGTCTTTGTTTTTTATTTTTTGTTTTTTCCCTTTTCCATTCGGTTTCTTGCCTTGCTCAGTGAGTTCAACCTCCTGGGTCTCATAAGATTGTGACATTCATTGTATCTTTCTAAGATAATGTTCAGAATTTTTTGGAGTACAGATATTGTATTTGTGAAGTTTCTTAGGTGTTGTTTGTCATAGACCTGTTTGTCATTTACCTGTTTTTTTTTTTTTTGAGATAGGGTCTCACTTGGTAGTTCAGGCTGGCCCTGAGCTCACTATGGAGCCCAGGCAAGCCTCAAACTCAGCAATCCTCCTGTCTCTGCCTCCCAAGTGCTGGGATTACAGGCATGAGCCACCATACCCGGCACTGTGGTATGTGTTGATTTCTGGTGGGCATGAGTCACCAGGCCCAGCATTATATGTGGTTACTGGGATCGAACTCAGGACCTTGCACTTGCAAGGCAGGTGCCGGAACCACTGAGCTAAATCTCTGGCCCATTTCCCTGTTGATTTTGAAGGATAATTTTGCAGGCTACATCAATCTAGGTTGGAGGGTTTTTTTGTTTTGTTTTGTTTTTTGTTTTTTTTGGGTTTGGAGTACTTCACTACCAACTCTCCTTGACTTGAGTGTTTGTACCAGGAAGGCTGCTGTGACTCTGATGGGCTTTCCTTTGTATGTGATTTGTTGCTTTTCTCTGACAGCCTTCAATATTTTGGGCTTCTGTTGAGTTTTTGGAATCTTGATTATTATATAACAGGTGTAGTTTTTTTTTTAATACCATGGCTACTTGGAGTCTTATATGCCTCACTTATCTGTATGTCAAATTCTTTTCCTTTTTCTGTAAAGTTTTCTGCCATTACATCTGTGAACAGTTTTTTAAATATATTTTGTACTGTATCCTGTTTCTTCACGGACTCCAGTCAGTCTTATGTTACTCTTCTTTGCATCATCTAGCAGCTGCTGGATTGATTTCTTGGGGCCCTTTGCCATTTTCCATAAATTATTCCTTTCCTGTTCATTGGCTGCAATCTTGTCTTCTATGTCTGCCATTCAGCCTTTGTATTCATTCATCCAAATTTGGAAACTTTCATTGGAGTTTTTCTTTTCCTGCAAATTTCTAAAGCTGTTTTACAGATTCCATTATTTTCATAATCTGAGATTCTATCATGTTCCTGATCTCTTCGTTAGTGTTATTAATCATATCTTTCACTATGGACACTATTTCTGTTTTTATACAAGAAATTATTTCTGATTTCCATTTAACTAGATCCTCTTTTGATACCAGCTCAGAGAGTCCTGGTGTTTGAGCTTCAGTTTGCTCTATTCCCATTTTCCCTGGTTTCCCCTGTGGTTATAATCTTTGTCTGGATTTTTGAACTTTTTCTCATTTTATTTTATTTTATTTTATTTGTTTTTGAGATAAGGTCTTGCTTTGTTGTTCAGATTGGCCCTGAGCTCACTCTATAGCCTAGGCAAGCCTTGAACTCAGCAATCCTCCTGCCTCTACCTCCGGAGTGTTGAGATTACAGGCCTGAGCTACCAGGCCCAGCATTATGGTATATGCAGTGCTGATTGCTGGAAGGCATGAGTCACCATGCTCGGTATTGTTGTATGTGGTCACTGGGGATCAAACTAAGGACCTTGCACTTGCTAGGCAGGTACCGGAACCACTGAGCTAAGTCTCCAGCCCTCTCATTTCTATTTTTTTGTTGTTGCTGATGTTTTTAATTTAACTTCTTGCCTGCTCCCTGGGCAATGTTTAATGAAAATTTCTTTCTCCTTAATATTTGAAACCTGTAGGAGATGGCTATTTCCTCGGTTGTCCTCCTTGGATCTGTAATGGCCCTTAAGTGATCCCAGTTCTGGCCCACTATGGAAAGTACTTAGACAGAACAATCACATTAACTCAGTTGACTTAATACAATCAGTACCATTAATAGTATCAAACACAGCACAGGAATTGACTAGCTTTGTCAATTACTGTTCTGACCCTTTTAACCTCGTAAGTTAGATCTGTGACCATGTGCCAAAATGTAAACTATCCAGACAGATGTTTACAACATACAGGTCCTTCAATATAGCAACATCACCTTTTGGAAATAAAAGGTCACTGGGAGTTGGTGGGGTAGAGAAATAAAAGGTCACTGGGAGTTGGTGGGGTAGAGAGATAGAGGGAGAGATTAAAAATAGGGTTAGAGGATATATAAAGATCACACAAACCCCAGGAAAGTGATGGAATTTAGAGGACAAAGCAGACAGAAGGAACAAATATAAAACAGGATAGACTCACAACAACAAAACCACTAGAAATTGTATTCACTCTCCTATATTAGTACAGAAGAAAGAAATAGTAGGGAAGACTGAAATGCATTAACTTCTGGGAACTTATTCTGACCGAACACCAGGAAAGAATAAAGGAACAAAAGAGGAATAGGGGTACCTAACAACAGCAGACTAACAGGAGACTATTTTCCCTCTTCTATAAAAATAAGAGCAGTTGCAAGAAGAAAAAACCTGAAATTGGATAGACTCAGCAACCAGAGAGTAGAGAAATTTTAAAATGAAAGAGAGGTCAGAAAAAAGAAAGAAAAAGAAAAGCAATATTTAAAAAAAAAAACTACCAAAAGAGCCCCTTCAAAGCACAGACCTGCGGTCTCCTATAGGTAGTATGGGGAGTAGCACAGAGATCAGAGTTGACTAGTCACAGGAAGACAGCAGTCCTCCCTTCTCTGGTTTCTGGCTAGAATGCCTGAGTTGAACTCACTGAACTCCTGCAGGCTTGAACTCTGAAAGAGTCCAGGATCTTGTAGGTGAGAGTGACTACACCAACTCACCAATGGCTATAATCAACAGGATCTCTTCACTCTTCTAGTGGGTATTTTTACCATGGGGTGGGCAGGGTAATCATGCACCCAAGGCCTCTGTGTCAGTGCCAGCACTGCTGCTGCAGTTATTCAGTGTGCACAGACAAGGAGATGGAATCTCTGGTAGCTCCTACCCATGTGCTGGTCCAAGGAGAGATCAGGCCCCAAATGTCAGTGTATGCAGACAAAATTTGGAGTTTCTGCAGGTTTCTCCTCTGATGCCCTGTGGAAAAGTGAGCCAGACCAACATGCCAGAGGCCTGCCTGTGCAACAGCAATCCTTAAGCAGTATGGGCAGACAAGCAGAGTTTCCATAGGCTTCTCCTCCCATGCTGGTGATGTGAGAGCTTGGGGCCAGAGCACTGTGGAGTGGCGGCTAGTCCCATACACAGAGGACTGCCTCTCTTCATATGTTTATTTGCTGCTTCTATTTCTTCATCTGAGAAATGTCTGTTCATTTCAGATGCCCATTTTTGAATTGTGTCTTTAAATTTAGGGGTCTGAGTATTTTAAGTTCTTTATATATTCTACATAGTAGTCCTTTGAGGAGCAGCTGGTAAATATTTTTCCCACACTGTATGGTGTCTTTTCACTCTGCTGATCGTTTCTCTTGCTGGGAAGAAGCTTTTTAATAAGATGAGATCCCAGTTGTTGATATTTTGTGCTAATTCACATGCTACTGAGGTTTTGTTCATAAAGTATTTTACTACACCAATGTCTTCAAGAGTTCTACCTAACTTGGGCTGGAGATTCGGCTCAGTGGTTTCGGCGCCTGCCTCACAAGCGCAAGGTCCTGAGTTCGATCCCGGTAACTACATACAATGCTGGGCGTGGTGACTCACACCCACCAGCAATCAATACCACATACCTCAGTGCCAGGCATGGTAGCTCAAACCTGTAATCCCAGCACTCGGGAGGCAGAGACAGGAGGATTGCTGAGTTTGAGGCTTGCCTGGGCTACATAGTGAGCACAGGGCCAGCCTGAACTACAAAGCAAGACCCTGTCTCAAAAAAAAAAAAAAAAAAGAGTTCTACCTAACTTACCTCCCAGCAAGTTTAGTGTTTCTGTTTTAATATTTAGATCTTTGATCTGCTTTGATTTTAGTTTAGTGTATGGTGAAAAATGTAGGCCTAGTTTTAATCTTTGGCAAGTTGAAACCCAATTTCACAGCACCATTTGTTAAAGAGGCCATCTTTCTTTCATAGAGGGTATTAGGCTCCTTTGTCAAAGATGAAGTTACTTATGTCTGCAGTTGTTTCTATATATTCTAGTCTATTCCATTGGGCCTCAGGTTTGTTTCTTTGCCAGTACCATGCTGTTTTTATCCCCAGCTTTTGTTTTTATACTGAAGATTGAGCCCAGAAAGGGTCTTCACACCAAGCAACAGCTTCTTTTAAATTTTATTTTGAGAGAAGATCTGATACATTCAATAAGTCTCCTAGATGGGGCTAGAACTTATGATATTCCATTTTCCCACATTTAAACTGTTATTCAGTAGTACACTGAATATCCCTTGTCCACCCAGGGGCCAGGACATGGGTTTGGGTGCCTTTGCTTTATCTCAGTCACTCTAGACTGGCCCTGCTGCTGTCCACTCACGTTTGTCAATCCAGGAACTCCTCCCAGGGGCCAGAAAAAATAAATATGCGTGACTGAGCAGAGAGCCAGGCAGGGCAGCCTGAGCAGGGAGATTAAGTCTTTGTTCCTTGGGCAGCTTACTCACCCCTCCCCTGGCCCAGGCTCTGCTGTTGGCCTTGGCTCTGGGCTCAGCCTTCCTTCTTTCTCAGGGCTATTTTAAGATTCTAGGCCAAGGTCACTGAAACTCAGACTTCTGAGGGGCCATTACCCCAAAGCAATGACTGAAGGAGGATTCAATTGCCTTAGAAGACCAAGTATCAGGACACACACACACACACACACACACACCTCCTTTCTCTCTGAATAAAACTGGATCAAACTGGCCACAAGCCTCAATAGGCTAAGTGGAATGGGTTAGATCCCACTTCATTATTTATAGACACTTGCTGGGTTTCCCCAAAGTGAGCCTATGGGGGGACAATTTAGGCTTCACTTGAGCAGAGTACCAGGGGAATTGTCATACCTCTCTGTCCTTACCCCTCTTCCTGTTCTCCAGATTTCTAACAACTTGTATTGGCCTTTTGTTGTAGTGGTTGAACTAATACTGATGAATCATTATTAACTGAGGTTCATAGTTTACATTCTTTTAGGTATATTGCACTGGTTTTGAGAAATGTACAAGAACATGTACTTACCAGAATAGTTTCACTGCTCCCAGAATTCCTTTATTCCATTTATTCACTGCTCCCACAACCTCTGATCTTTATATTGTCTGCATAGTTTTGTCCTTTCCAGATTGTTGCATAGTTGGAATCACTGAGTGTGTAGCCTTTTCAAACAGGTTTCTTTCACTGAACAATGTGCATCTAAGGTTTCTCCATGTCTTCCTACCAGTTGATAGCTGAATTCTTTTATCACTGAATGGTGTTCCATTGCCTGGATCCATTCCCCTGCTGAAAGACATGTTGGTTCTTCTAGTTCTTGGCAATTACAAAAAAAAAACCTCTGTAAATGTCTGTGTGTAGGTTTTTATGTGGACACAAGTTTTCAGTTCACACTGATGGTAAACCTGCATTTGTTCTTATGAGAAACTGCCAAACTGTCTTCCAAAGTGGTTATCCTATTTTTTTATCCCCAGGGTGGCTAATTGTCTATTACAAATAAATCAAACTATAGCCCATATGGTGTATCTTCTAGAGAATTCTGGGTGAAGCATCTATGCCTCCTTGTCAGCAGAGACCCCTGTGACCACCCCTAAGACCTCCCAACCAGAAGCAGTGATATCTTGCCATGCCAAGCTTCTTTTCACTGACATGCTGGGCCACCACAGACAGGAAGTACTGTCCATGGATATGGTCAGAATCCAGTATGTGCTGGTGCTTCAGTAAGACATAGGTCAGCCTGCCTCCCTCATGGAGGTGACTTCATAGGGGAAATCCAGCCTGCTGACCTCACCAGGGGCCCTATGCCAAGTGTTCTCTCGATTTTCTCATTTAATCCTTGTTTAAGATTAAGGTAGAATGGGGCCAGAGATTTAGCTCAGTGGTTCCAGAGCCTGCCTAGCAAGCACAAGGTCCCCGGTTCAATTCCCAGTATCCACATACAACAATACCAGGTGTGGTGACTCACACCCACCAGCAATCAGTACCACATACCACAGT